>JARSSU010039285.1:0-16792 GCA_029619165.1 Eurosta solidaginis | reverse complement strand
AAAATACATTTTCAGATGAGCTAGGGATTTATCTCATTAGGAGTAATGGCACTAAAATGGCAAAATACATACATACAAGCAAATCCATGTGCAATTAATATTCCATACGATAGCGTTTGTGTCGCTAGTTTCAATACACATCAGCACGTCAGTCAACCCTTTGTCACCCAGAGAATGAAGCAAATAGACAGAAGAACGTAGGATGCCACGCGAATTCATATGAAATGTGTCATGCAATGGTAACATTCAGTCAAGCTAGAAATGCATTTAATTGCCACATTTATTAATATGTTTGATGATCATTGTGATTGTGTGGTCGCATGAAATACACGCTAATATGTTTTACATTATTATAAAACCAATTTAATATTTTGCTTCTCTCAATATTTACTACAAATACCCAGTTGACATATCATCGTCATAATTACTTGCTTCTTAACCACCCAGAAGACTTTTACGATTGCGCCTTATGGATAATGACTTTTCTAGTGGACTATTGTTTAGAATGCTCCGAAGTTGGTTCCGACTTCTTTCGACATCCTCATTATGCCGCATCATGCATCAGTACAGGTCCTTGTTATACGATCGTGATCGCATTAAATTTTTTAAATCGCAATAGCTCTGAAATAGTGATAGCATTGAGGTAATAGGAAATAGTGGCTAAAAATAAGTTTAATAATGCATTATAATTTTAGCTTGAAAGATTCATACTAATCGTTTAAGTGAAATAGGGTTTCAATACGTGATCGTATAACACGATACGTGCCCAGGTGTGTTTGAGGGACTTATAGAGCAAAGTGCTCAATCTATATATATAAAAAGAAGTGTACATTTTGATTGTCACTCCATAACTCGAGAACGGATAGAAAGATTGCCATGGAATTTTTGGAAAGATACAGGAAGGAGATTGGTGGTTAGTTGATTTTGAAATCCCAAATCGGTTTAGCCATTCTTGAGTTATGATTTTTTTAGAAATATATGTATAAAAATGAATGTTTGTATGTATGTCATCGATTAACTCAAAAACTACTGGACCGATTATTATGAAAACTGGTATATAATATATCTTTCCACGGGGAAGATTTGTATAATGAGTATTTTGATACCGGCTGACTAGGGTCTCGAGATATAGGCCAAACGTGGACCCGGGCACTCCTAGAATGTGTTTCTACAATATGGATATCAAATGAAGCTTTAGATGAGTGCTTTAGTACAGGGTATTTTTCATACCTACCCCTAGAATATGTTTGTAGAATATGGATAACAAATGAAAGCTGCTGATGAGTACTTTAGTAGAGAGTAATTTCATACCTCTGCGTGACTAGGGTCTCGAGATATATGCCAAACGTGGGCCCGTGAACGCCTAGATAGTATTTTTACATTATGGTACCAAATTGAAGCTGTTGATGAGTGCTTTAGTACGGGGTAGTTATCATACCTATTGGTGACTAGGATCTCGATATATAGGCCAAAACGTGGATCAGGGTAACACTAGGATGTGTTTTTAAGTATGTATATCAAATTGAAGCTGCTGATGTTTGCTTTAGTACAAAGTAAGTTTTATGCCGCTGGGTGACTAGGGTCTCGATATATAGGCCAAAACATGGACCCGGAAACACCTACAATGTGTTTTTACATTATGGTATCTAATGAAGCTGTTGATGTGTGCTTTAGTACAGAGTAAGTTGTATGCCGCTGAGTGAACTAGGGTCTCGAGATATAGGCCAAAACATGGACCCGGAAACACTTAGATGTGTTTTTACATTATGGGTATCAAATTGAAGCTGTTGATGTGTGCTTTAGTACAGAGTAAGTTTTATGTCGCTGGTGACTAGGGTCTCGAGATATAGGCCAAACATGGACCCGGATACCCCTAGAATGTGTGTGTTATGGATATCAAATGAAGCTATTGCTGAGAACCTTTAAAGTAATTTTCATTGCGATGTTCAATTCAGTCGCATAAACCTGGTAAAACTGATAAATATGCATGCGAAGCCGAAATAAAGACATGAATTAATAATACCCACATACCTATCTACATACATCCTATTCGATTTGCCTGAAATTTGGTATATACATTTGCCTATATTAGTATTATGATGCTTTTTTCCGGGAAGTAGACAGAGACGGACTGGGACTGTGATTAGGACTAGGACTGGGACTGAGACTGAGACTGAGACTCGGAGTGTGACTGGGACTGAGACTCGGAATGGGACTGGAACAAATACATACCACCCTCTGGGCTGGCAATAAGATATGAAGAAGAATGATAAAACTTGAGAGAAGAGAAAAGGAGAGAAGGAGAAGGAGACTGAGAAGAGATAGAATGAGGCGAAGATGGAGATAGATGAGCGAAAATACGAAGTGAGGAGTGAATACAAAGATTAGGAAAAAGTGTAGAGGGGCAAGGGCAGAGTTAGACCGAAAAAGCTTATTAAATATATGCAGATAGACCAATTTAGGGCAGAATAACGTCTGCTGGGTCTGCTAGTCAGCGTATAAGTGCTTATTTCTCAATTTAATTGCAATCTGTGCTCCGCTTACCAGGTCACTAATTGTTCCTGCTAGAAATTGCACTGGTGTTAGAAACTTTCGTCATCCAATCCATTTTTTGACTAGGCCAAGGCAGCTTGGTATTCCTCGTCTTATAATTTGCTTTAGCTCGATGGAAGCCTATACTATCTGCAAAAGAGTACGCTATGCTTCCACTATTCGGTTACATCGTCGAAGCATATGGTCGAAAGTTATTCTGAATGAGCGGCTATGAGATCCGAGTAGAGTAATCATGATATTTCTGTTTGTGGGCAGTTGCTCACGCATTGTCACTGCGCCATATGTTCACCTCTAAACAACCACTCTTACTTTCATCCGGTTTTTGTACTATATCTACACTAATTAATAAATATTTGCGAAAGAGATGATATCCGAACGGCATCTGTAAGGCAGATGAGTTTTCACTTAGAGCTTTTGATGGCAGATATACACCGGAGCGCTTGCCAAACACTGCCGAGGAGCGACCCCGCTTAGAAAAATGTTCTTCTAATTGAAAAAAAATTTGATGTTGCTTTGCCCGGGGTGTGAACCCAGGGCATACGTGTGGTAGGCGGATCACGCTACCATCACACCACCGTGGCCGACATGTGTACAGGCATGCGAATATATCAATGGACATAGCTAGACAACAACTTAATGAATCATCGCGTAAGGGTAGGGTAGTCCTCTGTTCCGCTAATATATTTATATACGAGGACATATGCTCATAAGCTCAATTAAATCCATATATAGATATTAGGCTGGGCAGCAAATCAGAGCTGATGTGAAAACAACTTTGCTTACGGTTTGGGGAATCCACTATATAAGCATAAGGTAAGTGTGACCGTAAAGTCATTAAAAGTAGTGCGAGGGAACAGAATTAGAACTAGTACCGACCTTTGAATGAGAAAGATGTACACTAGTTACGAACTAGCATGTTTCGTAGCAGAGATGAACACAAGAAAAGAAGGAAAAAAAACAGTTCAATAAAATGTCGCTATAGACGATATCAGCTATACTTTTGATTATCTTTACGGTT
This sequence comes from Eurosta solidaginis, assembly GCA_029619165.1. Taxonomy (NCBI): domain Eukaryota; kingdom Metazoa; phylum Arthropoda; class Insecta; order Diptera; family Tephritidae; genus Eurosta; species Eurosta solidaginis. The sequence continues at coordinate 13,221 of JARSSU010039285.1, read as the reverse complement.
GCAAAGATAAAGGTAGTCAAGACAGAAAAGGAATGAAAGGAAAAAATAAAAAGGGGTAGGAAAGGAATAGAAGTGAAATCAAAGTCAAATCCGAAGCCGAAACCGAACGGTGTGTTATCAATTTATTATCGAAGTGTTAACGGTTTTGATAACAATAACATATCGGTTTGGTAAACCTGTCGCTTTCTTATGAAATAGTTGTCGTTTATCTGTCAATATTTATCAAAAAGTTACCGATTTGTTTTCGAAAAATTGCGTATTTATTAACGAAAGTTATCGATAATTTATAGCAAAATTAGGGTACTTTATCGAAAAGTTTTTGATAATAAACCAAGAATTTATTGATTTGTCGTCAAGAAGTTTTCGGCGTTGTTGTTGTTGTTGTAGCGATAAGTGCCCTCCCTAAGGTTATGGAATGTGTAAACGTGGTTGATGTACCATTTTTGTTGTTATATCGGTTAGATCGCGGGTTCGAATCGAGCTCAAGGCCTAACAATAAATATTTTATCATTATTCTTATGATAAATTGTTTCTTAATTGAAAAAATTATTAAATTACAATAGAAAGAAAGAAAAATTTAGACAACTGCCAAAGCTCGTTGTAGAGATCAATTTCGGGAACTGCTAAATTCCTTCATCGGCAACGTTTAGGCGCCGCCGTTATAACCATTCAGCCATCACAGCGGTTTTTGTTTGTCTTCATTAATTCCTACTTCTATTCTGTGTTCTTGCAATTGATATTCACAACACTGCGACATCTGTTGCAGATGAATGTGAAAATATACAACGAGGCTTTGGCAGTTGTCTAAATTTTTTCTTCTTCTTTCTAATTTAATAAATTTTTTCAATAAGAAACAATTTATCATAACAATAATGATAAAATAATTATTGGTAGGCCTTGATCTCGATTCGAATCCCCTGTTGATGGTATTTTTCCGAATATAGATCCGGTACGTTCCGGTAACGAACACCACTAAGGTACTATTCCGACCATCTTAAGAACGATTTAGTATGACCAGATTTAATCTTATAGGCCATACTGAACTTTTATAAAAAAGTTAACGATGTGCTGACGAAAAATGCATTTTTTTATCAAGAATTTGTCGATTTTTTTATTGATTGCTATCGGAAGAGTATTGATTTGTTATCAAGAAATTATTGATTTCATATCGAAAAGTTATCACTTTTTAACAGAATTTTACGAATTTGTGTTATAGAAAAGTTATCGATTTCTTGTCCACAGTAATTATAGATTGTTATCGAAAGGCAACCGATTTGCTATAGATACGTTATTGACTATTATTTTATGAAAGCTCACAATGTTGCTGGCCAATCGAGTGGACGAAATCTCTATACACGGAGATTTAAATAAAACAAAAAAAATTGGACTATGGAGCCCATGACCAGGGTTTTGCCAGTTAATAAATAAATGAAGTTAGTGCCATACAATGCTTCAATATAAGAAATGAATTTTTTGGATTAAAAGCGCAGATTTTGACTAAACATACAACTTTAGCTTGCAAAGAATAGCCTAGGTTAGGTTGAACTGGCCGGTCAATAAAGACCTCAAATGAAACTGAATGATCAGGTGTTATAGAATAAATCCGTCCTTTAAGCAAATACTAACGTTTCTAGGACCTAGCTTAAGTTCTGCCTCGAGATCTGGAAACTTTGTCGCCCCTAATAGCTGGAGCCTTGACCTAGCGAACGCAGGACACGAACACAGCAAAAGCTCAACCGTTTCTTCCAGCAACTCACACTTCTTACACCTGCTTTACTGACTAGGCCTAACTTCTAAGCATGTGGCAATCAGTGTGCAATTAGTATGCCAATCGTGAGACTAAAGTCTTCCCTCTCAAAGATATGACCCACTTTAGCTAGGTGAACCCTTTTCTACTTTGGCCAAAATATAGTTATTATGATCGCCGAACTTTTTAATTACAAATCCTGGAAATAGTTTTTCGGCTCAGCCTAATACATATGCACATAAGAATTTTATTATGCCCTTATACTTGTCACCACTGACAATTACACCACTGCTGGACTTCTATTCATTAAATATCATTAATCAACGTAACGTCTGAGGGTTTGGTCAGGTGATAAGGCAAATAAAAAACTTAGTGTGATTAAGCTGATTGCAAATATCCCAAAATAATCAAGAACCATATGTCTCTAGTATTTAGTCATGAAGAAAAGTGAATAGCTGTGAGATCTTTCAATTAAATATGATAAATAATTAAATGTCTTTAACGCTACAACAATAACAAGACATGGCTCTTGAGCGGTTTGGTGTGACTGCTCGAACTATCTCCTCTAGCATTAATATATTACTGTAAATCAAGACAAATTACATTAGATTAGTATTCGAGAAGTCCATATGGCTGCTTTGTATTAAAAATTTAACACCACAAACCAAAATATAGACACCGCACATATGACGTTCATACACAATTTTGTTGTACATTTTTTCATTTTAAATAAATTTAAAAATATATCCAAGAACTGTATATAATTGCGTATGTTTGTGCTACAGGTTTGTGGGCAAGGTAATTAAACGGTTTTATTGTATGTTTAACAAATCTTTATCTTAATTCGCTGGAAATCAAAATATTTGCACACACAAATAGATATATCTTTTAAAATATAAACTAGTAAAAGAAATCATTGGTGAAAACAAAAAATTATCAAAATAAACTGAAATGCTACTTGGGCAGGTATGAATAATAAACATATGGATTTATTCACAAAGATGTATCATCGCTGTCGGTTTCCGCCGTGGTGTGGTGGTTCTTGTTGTTGTTGTAGCGATTAAGACACTCCCCGAAAGCATTGGTGAGTGTTATCGATGTTGATGGTAATTTTCCGGATGCAGATCCGGTACGTTCCGATAACAAGTACCATTGCAGTACTAGCCCGACCACCTCGGGAATGATTTAGTATGTTCACATTAAACCTTCAAGGCCATACCGTCCTTCCACCACCTAGATGAGGAACTTGGGGTCGCCCGAGTCTCAGCTGTTAGGGAAACAGGATTCGCTTCTCAGTAAATACTCACCTGCCTTGCAGATGCCGTTCGGAGTCGGCGTAAAACAAACATTGACGGAATGGGGCGCTAACTTGTAGGAAAAATTTAAAGAACCACGACGTGAATAGGAAGAGAAGCTCGGCTTTAAATCTGCTCGGAGGTTACCGCTCCTAACGTGATGGTCGGTACCAGAAGCATTACTGATAATCGATTTTCACGGTTAATGGAATACCAATTTTGATTATGTTTTTTTAATATTTTTATTATTTATCAAGTGAACATGGTGTACATACATATTTACAATTAAAAAAAATTAATTCAAGAAAATTATGTACATATTTATATTAAATACAATGTATGTATACATGAAATTTTCTACTGAAAACATGAGGCAAAAAAATGACTTCAAGCAAAAAAGAATACAATTTCTTTAAAAAAAGTCGTGTAATGTTGTTTGTCTAATATTTTTCAATTCATAATTTTCTTTTATAAGTTTTTCTTGTATACGATAACTTGAATTTTATCCTGCTTTGTAATTCCGGGACAACCAGGGCTATACAGGAAATTCAGCAATGTGCTTGATGCCTCTATCGCTTCTTTTAAAGTGGTTTTCTGAAACAATTACTCATCTTCATCAGTGTCTTCCAATCCATTGTCTCGCTCAGGTTCATCTGAGTTACTGTGCTTACAATTTCTTCATCTGACAAAACAGCAAATTGGGAGGCATTTTCATCACATTTCAGCCATCTCTATATCCTCTGTGGTAAAGTCATCCGTAATATTGATCATTTTGCCACATTCACGTGCGTATTCGATATGTCCATACCTATAACAAAATCGATGAATTTTTGCATGAAAATATTTATAAATTATAAAAATATGCCTACGCACTTTTATTATCTGGGCATAACAAATTATTCCAAGCGTTCTTCCAACTTCAGAAGTAACAGCGTCCCAAGCATTATCAATGGACAGCAGGGCTTTCTTTATATTAATTCTTTCTTAAAATCTTCTCTATTCTTTGACGAGACTAGTTTTTCCACTATAGTTTTACGATAATGGCATTTAAAACTCCATATTACACCCTGATCCATCGGTTGGATCAAGGACGTACAATTCAGTGGCAAATATTTTACAATAACGCTTTTAGCCTTAAAATCGTGAACGCCTGGACGTGCCGGGCAGTTGTCCAATAACGGAAGGATTTTGCTATCATCCGTAAGACCGATTTTCTTAAGATGCTCTTTTACCTCTGGCACAAAGTTTTTGGTAAACCATTCTAAAAATATTGTTTGCGTTACCCATGCTTTTGAATTGGCCTATAAATTACTGGAAGGTCGTATACATTTTTTAAGGCTCTTGGACGAGCACTTTTGCCAATAACTAACGCTTTGCGAGTGTGTACCCAGCAGCATTAGCGCAAACTGAAGTGGTTAGTCTTACTTTTGACACCTATGTACATCTATGAATCTTCATTATGACAAAAAAACTGCTCTCGGGAAAACACTTCCAGGGCTTGTCTCGTCCGCATTATAAGTTTGCTCACTGGTAAGATTTTCCGTTGATATCAATCATTTAATGTTCTACAAACATTGTGGCACTTACATAGTCAGCTGAAGATTTTTCTCCTTCACATGAAGTCTTTTTATTCCAAGTCTATTCTTAAAATTTGCAACCACCCGTTGGAGTATTCACACTCAGAATCAATGTTTAGTTTTTGTGTGGTATATTTTAGCCTTTTCTTCTTATCATCAGTCCTGTAATGGAGTGCCTTAAAACGCTCTTATCTACCATTCCTAAAGTGCCCAATATACTTTTGGTTCTTCAGCTGTCTTTTAAGAAGTTTTTTGGTTACGAAATCCAACCACCGAATCACTCTCTGCACAAAACTTTAAAAGCTTGTCTTTGCTTTTTAAAATGTCATAAGCAGTCTGCATGCCAACTTCGTATTTTGAGCTATCATTTTAACACTCACGTTATTTTTCAAATGCTCGTACTATTTTTACTTTATCTTCAATATTGAAACGTTTCTTTTTCTTTTTACCACAGGTAACGGTGCCATACTAAATATATTTAGATCTAACCACCCGCACTTCTCAAATTTCAAAATTAAACTACAAATATAATTTGTAATGCTTCTGGCTCATCGTCAAAGAACGGAATTCCCGTTTTCATGTTTATTATACATACATATGTACATATCACCTACAGTGACGTGCTATTAACACAAACACAATTTTCGCTGCCATCACGGATAATAGAGGTAATCACGGTAATCGAAGCAACATTTGAAACACTGCAAAGAAAAAACAATAGACTGATCTTTGGCCATCACGGTTAATCGGGGTTACCGGATCACGGATAATCGAGTTCCGACTGTACTAAACCACAAGATTGTACAATAAGGTCTAAAAAATAATTTCATCTATGAATGCTTATATTTTAACATAAATTTTTAGCTGTGTATATGTATATATAAATAAGCAAACACATTTTGCTAGAAAGTATTTTAAAATTTTGTATGGCAGTGAATCAACAAGAATACATAAACAAATCATTCTCTATAAATTTTAAATGATCAGCTGCTGCAATGACAAAAAGAAATAATTTTACCGTAATTTCCGGACTTCTACGCTGCTAAAAATATTAAAAATCATCATCAACATAGCATATAACACAAAAACAATGAGGCTACGTAGCACAAAATTTATCAAAAATGAAACTTGAAAAAATCTCACATAGACTGAATGTGTTCATTGTGTTAACAGAATTTGTTTGACGACCAGCGGAAGGAACCCAATCAGCCAAAACTTATGTTATAGAATAACACCGTTTTCTTGGCAAATACTAGACTTTAGGACCTAGCTCAATTGCTGCCTCGATACGTGGCAACTCTGCCGCTCCTAGTAGCTGAAGATTTGACCTGGCGAGCGCAGGACGCAAACACAGAACGTGCTGAACCGTTTCTTCCTGTAGCTCGCACTTTCTACATCTGCTGTTACTGACGAGGCCTAACTTATGAGCATGTGACGCCAGAAGGCAGTGTGCAGTTGGTATGCCCATCGTAAGCCTCTTCTGTCCTCCGAGATATGTGCCATTTTGTGAGTCTAATATTGTAGGATTTGCAAATCATCTTAGAAATGTTGCAGCTCCGCGCTTCTGTCTCCTTTTGATTTCTCCCAAAAGAACTGGGACGTCGCCCTTTCAGCGCTTGCTGCACATTCCTTTGCCAACTCATCGGCCTTTCGTTACCTTCTACCCCTTTATGATAGGGAACCCAATACAGATGTATGGTCTGAACTGAGCAAAGGTTTTGCCAATGCCTTTTTGTATTCCAGAACACTTCTTAATGAAGTACTGTGATATTATTGCCTTAATCGCCGCCTGATAATCATTATATAAATTCTCGCAACTGCAACCTAAGCAAGCAAGCTTGCTCCAGAATTTCTGATGCTTTCCTCACGGCTTTAGTTTCTGCCTGAAAGACGCTGCAATAATCGGGCAGCCTGTAGGATGTACTTATTTCTTTGTCGACACAGTAAACAGCAGACTCCTCAGACCCTTCTGTTAATTTGGAACCAGGTATACACGTGTATAGTATGTTCTACCATTTCTTTACCCCATCATCAACGCTCTGACTCAATTGTGGCCTGCAGAACTCATTTCAAAGCTTAAACACGGACTATATATATATAGCATTGTTGCCGTTGCTAACGCTATAATTTCGGCCATTAGGTCATAGCGTTACAGGAGCCCTGAAAACCAAATCGTCGGCTGCACAGTGTATCATTCTGTACATCCCACCTGTAGAACTGGTGACAGAGAACATAGCGTTAACAACTGCAACCAGTCTCAGTGCCTCGGGCAGCTTGAGCGCAGACTATACGGTCATAGTAGTATAGCGCCATCAACTACAGGACGAAAAGGCTACCTGATTCCGTATCTGAGCTTCGAAGGTGGCGAACACGTGTACACCGATAGTTCCAAAGTAGTGAGAGGAGTTGGGTCTGCGGTATACTTTGCCGATCCAGAAGGATACAGATTCTACAAGCTGCCAGATCACTGTAGCGTTTTTCAGGCGGAACTAATAGCCGAAACCAAAGCAGTAGAAACACTGGAAAAAATAGCTAAAACGGCAGCCGCGTCAACTTTTATATTGACATCGTGTGCAGTGTTAGCAATCCCTGGAAAGAATCAGGATAGAGATAGTACATTTTTATTGGTTTCCAGGACATATGGGAATAGATGGAAATAAAAAGCGGACGAACAATTAAAAAAGGCGCATCCGCCGAAGCTTGCTTCGCAGACGTCCCAATTAGATTGGATGAGATTAAGAGAAGATGAGAGTTGCACATGATCGACCAATCGGGAAAGGCGTAGACCCAATCGCGGGGCTGTAAAGTGTCGAAAATCATGTATAGGTCTTACAACCTTAGACTACCAAATTTACTCCTGTCATTAAAAAGAGAGGACTGTAGACTCATGCTTTTAAGTTAGGCTTGGTCAGTAATAGCAAAACTAGGAAGTGGAGGTTGGAGAAGGAAACGATCGAGCATGTTTTAAGCTCATATCTGCGCTTGCTAGGCTAAGAACCCAATTATTAAAAGAGATACAGCAATCAGATCTAAAATCAGCAAGTGGCATAGGTCCTAGAAGGCGAATATTTGCCAAGAGAACGGAGTTATTTTATAACATAAGGTTTTGAAAGGGGTTTTCGTCGTTAAGCAAACTTCTGGTAAGACTACTGTCACAACACTAGTTGTTAAGTTTTTAATTATTACTTTAATAATTCATTTTGTCAGGATTTACAGAGTTTAATATATATATTTGATTAATTTCAATTATTTAAAAAGGATACGAGACGCACACGCGTCGAGCGCTCACGAGTAACTTCAACTAACTAACTTCTTCTTCTCTTCTTCATTCGGTCAGTGATGGTTCAAATGTTCAGGGTTACCAGATTGGTTGACAGCTCGGCCCTTTCTGATAATGACATCGCCCCCGATGTCTGTAGATTGATCATATTCGTTATCATATAAATTATCGTCGCTATCAGATAAATTATCATCGCTGAAGCCATCGAGTTCAGGTGGCATTGAACACCAAGGCTTAATTTTGTCGGCGGTATAGACTGATGTAAACTTCTTTTGGCTTTGTTGCATACCATCGATGTCGGTAAGAAGGTAACGATCCTTCCCAAGAACTTTCGCTATTACATAGGGACCACGGAATTTGGGTTCGAGTTTACGTGACTCCCCTGTAGCAGATGGTTCGTTGTGTATCACCACCATATCGTTAACGTTGTAGATGGAGGGCGTTTTGTGCTTATTATCGAAGCGCTCCTTCCATTTTTGTCGCTGAGTATTGATTGAGGACATAGCATTGTCCCGTTTTTCTAATGTCGTTTCTTCATTATCATCGTCGATTACGGCGGCCAAAAGTTTATTATGTATTATGTCGTTTAGTTTAAAATCGAATATTAGTTCGTTGGGAGAATACCCAGTTGTCGAATTTTGTTGTGAGTTGATTGACCATTGTAGATTGCGCAATTGGTCGTCCCATTCTTTCGGATTCGAAGACGTTGTACGAAGGTAATTTAATATAACCTGATTTGCACGCTCCACTTGACCGTTAGCGCGTGGAGTTCGTACCGCAGTTTTTATGTGTATTACGTTGTTTTCATTGCAATATTTTACAAACTGTTTGGATGTGAACGCAGTACCACGATCCGTTACTATTCGAGCAGGGAGACCAAAATAACTCGAAATCTCGTTTAATGCTTGAATGACAGGTAACGTTTTTGTACTACGGACCGGTTTTACGACGATATATTTGGTAAATGCATCACTTATTGCAAGGACGTACATATTACCGCGTTTACTCTTAACAAACGGCCCCAAGTGGTCGATATGTAAGAGTCTAAATGGTATAGGTTCGGTTGGTTCGGTGTATAACACACCTTCGGGTTTTCCTCCTTTCGTTTTGTTATAACAGCATTCTATACACGATGCTACATAATCTTTGACGTATTTTCGCATTTTCGGAAACCAGAAATGTTTAAGAATGCGTTGAATCGTTTTATCAACACCAAAGTGTCCAAAGTCATCATGGCAGTATCGAGCTATACGCCAACGTACAGCTTTTGGTACCACATAAAGTAACTTGTTGTCTACTCGTCGATATAATCTGTTTCGTTCAAAAGAATATTCTTTTCGGAATTGTTTCGCTTGGGTGGACTCAGTTTCATCCCTTAGAACTGAAATTATTTCTCGTATGTATGGATCTTTTAGTTGCATTGTCAACAACCAATCGTCGTCAACTACGTCAACACGTTGTATTTTGTCAGCCGGGATAGGAGCACGGCTCATTGCATCGACGTGAGTCATTCGACTACCTGGTCGATGTATGATCTCGTAGTCATACTCCATCAAACGGACTAACCATCTTGAAATACGTGGTATTGGTGGCGTTTTAGCTTTCAGGCTCGAAATAGCAGAACAGTCAGTAAATATTTTAAATGACTTACCCAGTAGATAAATGCGAAAGCGTTGCAATGCTTCCACAACAGCCAATACCTCAAGCTCGTAACTATGATAGGTCGATTCAGCCGGTGTGCAGTGGCGGCTAAAATACATTACAGCTTGCCAACCGTCGTGATCGCGTTTCGATTGCAATAGTACTGCTGCGATTCCTATACTGCTTGCGTCGGTATGCACCTGATGTTGCTCATTGAAATCGTATAGAGCTAACACTGGTGTACTACATAATTTATTAATTAACGTGGAGAACGCGTTTTGTTGAGCTTCGCCCCATTCAAATTTTTCAGCACATGCTTTCGTTATTAGTCTTGTTAACGGACGCGAGATTAATGAATAATTTTCTACGAATTTTCTAAAAAATCCGGTTAACCCGAGGAAGCGGCGAACTTCCGTTTGCGTATTTGGTATTTTAAAGTTCTTTATTGCTTGTATTTTCCGATCACCTGGTTTGATACCATCGCGTGATATTTTATGTCCGAGAAACTCGATCTCGTCTTTTAAAAAACCACATTTGTCCAATCTTAACGTTAGACCGTTCTCTTTTACGACACACAGAAAATCATCTAATTTGCGTATACCTTCTTCAACTGATTTGCTAGGTATAATCACATCGTCCAAATAAGCAATTATATTTTTCGATTTACACTGTTCGATTAATTTATTCATAGCTTCTTGAAAAACTGCCGGAGCATTAACGAGACCAAATGGCATCCGGTTATATTCGTAATGACCTTCCGTCGTCACAAACGCGGTTAGCTTTTTCGAATTTTCGTTTCACCTCGATTTGGTGATAACCCATTTTAAAGTCTAAGGTCGTGAAAAACTGATTACCAGATAACATCGCGAAAAGTTCATCAATTATTGGCATTGGATATGGTTGTTTTTCGGTAATTTTATTTAGTTGTCGGTAGTCCACGCACATTCGGAACTCTTTGTTTTTCTTTTCCACGAGCACAATAGGCGATGCGTACGGAGAATTTGATGGTCGGATTATTTCACTTTTCAACAGATTTTCGATAATCTCTTTTACGATAGGGCGATGCGCGAATGGCAGTCTATATGGTTTCATATTAATTGGCGTATCAGATAGCAATGAAATATTCATTTTAACTATACTCGTTTTACCCACTGAACTCGATTCAGCAGAGAAACATCGATCATGTTTTCGTAACATCTTATTTAATTCACCGAATTCACCATCTGTGATGCTTAGAATTTCGTTATTGGGTTTTTCGACTACCCACATTTCTTTTCCTTTGAATACGAATTGTTTATTAGCGTCATATATTACGTTAATACCGATTAGCACTGGATAATCAATCATTTCATCATCTACGATTAGCATTTCCGTCTCGGATTCGTTTCCGTCTATATTAAGCATTACATTCAGTTTGGACGTACATTTATATGATGCTCCACCGAAACCTTTTAATGTAACACAACATTCACCGATTTTTCCGATTTTATGCGCGAGTGATTTTCTTATTAACGTTCTACTGCTACCCGTATCTATAAAAGCATTTGTCTTTACACCATTTATTTCAATATTTTTAATTATAAAATCACTTTTGATTTCATTCACGGTGTTACAATTATCTTTCGGCGTTTTTACTTTGCAATTGGTTGTGGAGTGCCCCACTTTCGAACACTTTGAACATCGTTCGCGTTTTTGTGGCTCAGGACAGTTTCGCGACAAATGTCCAGCCTTATTACAATTGTAGCATATCGTTGTTTTTCTCTGATTCTCTATTTTCGTATTTGCCTTTGCCGGCTCTTCGTTTTGTTTTGCATTTGCAAAATTCGTGCTTTTCAAATTATTGTGCTTACAATAATTCACAATCGCTCGTAGCAATTCACTACATGTTTGATAATTATGCACAGATACACACTGCTTAAAACCGTTTTCGTTTATACCATTAATTATGTATTTTATTATTGACGCATCGTCAACTTTACCTCGGCGACCAGTCGCCAATACACGATAGTAAAATGCTTCTACACTTTCACTATTATTTCTTTTCATGCTCATAAGTTCCATATGAATGTCCGCAGCATTCAAAGAACATGGAAATTCGTTTAGAAATTCGTACACAAAATGTTGCCAATCTGTAAAGATTTCCGCACTGGCATCTATCCACATTTTTGCAACACCTTCTAGTTTCGTTTGTATTGCATACAATAGAATTTTATCTTCCCAACAATAAACACTACGCAGTTGGTTAACACGATTTATAAATTGTTCTGAATTTATTATCTTTTTACACGGATCGTACGACGGTAGAATTGCAATTATATCACGAACGTCACCAAAAACTGAAATTTCTTTCTATTTCTTCTTTGTTTACATTTGCAAATTCTTGCGACGTTATTTGTTCTTGTCTCGTTGGCATTGCACTTATTCTTATTTCGTTACTGTTCACACTCGTTTGCTGTATTGGATATGAATTTGTCGCTTCATTTCTACAACAAAAATTTTGTCCGTTACCGATTGAAATTTCATTTGACCATCTCGTTGGTATTTCAACATGTTGTTGCGCGTTCATGTCGGTTAGCATTGTATCACTGCGCGGTAGGTTAGCGTTGACTGCGTTTGCGGCAGAGAATATTGGCTGCGGCGTTATCGTTTGCGCACCCCAATGAACGTGTCTGCTGCCACTTGCGCTAGCCGTTGAATTATGAATTTTCTGCTGCTCTTGAACGTTTGGCAGAGAAAATGCGTTGTATGGAGTTGTATATGTATGAACTCCGTATGACGTTGTTGGTACAATATATGCATTCGAATTTCCATATAAACGTTGACCATATACGTCGGCCGATGGAATTAGCATATTCGATTGCCCTTGTACGTTGGGCAGAAAAGACGAGGAGTACATAGGCGTGCTACCATAAAACGTCGGTAGAAAAACGTTTGCTTCTGTACTTCTACACGCAAATCGTGTTTCGTTTTGCAAAGGTGCCATTATCGCTGCACTATTTGCCGTAGTTTCGATGCATGAATATGAAGATGCAGGCACCGTCATTGTAACTGGCGATGAGCTACTCAGTGGCCTGTCTTCATGCTGTGTATGTACGAAGGAAGATTCGACTTCCTGACTATTTTTGCTTACGTTTGCACTATCATTTAAAGCACTTGTGAAACGTTCCTCACTGAAATGTTCGCATAGTCTTTCCACGAGTTGCGATTTATTACCGGCGGTGGATAAACCGATGTCTCGCAATTTTCGACGTAATTGCTCAACTTTTAAATCACTGAATTTCGGCATCATGATTTATTTTATCAACCCTACCGATCGACACAACGCATGAAAATTCACGTTCGTATGCGTGTTTCAGAATTTCACAATTTTTCTTAGCTTTTTAACGAAGCGCGCAAGCACAAACGAATGGTGCTTAATTTTATATTACATTTGAGCGTGTATTTCACTTTTGTAGTGCGCGAATTCAGCTCACTTCTGAAAATTGTCACAACACTAGTTGTTAAGTTTTAATTATTACTTTAATAATTCATTTTGTCAGGATTTACAGAGTTTAATATATATATTTGATTAATTTCAATTATTTAAAAAGGATACGAGACGCACACGCGTCGAGCGCTCACGAGTAACTTCAACTAACTAACTTCTTCTTCTCTTCTTCATTCGGTCAGTGATGGTTCAAA
>JARSSU010039284.1:0-20739 GCA_029619165.1 Eurosta solidaginis | reverse complement strand
ATCCATCACTAAGAATAGAGATTTTTTTTTTTTTTTTTTTTTTTTTTTTTTTTTTTTTTTTTTTTGTTTTTTTTTTTTTTTTTTTTGTTTTGTTTTTTTTTTTTTTTTTTTTTTATAAGTGTTTTTTGTAGACAGTTTTTCAGAATCAAAAATGAAAAAGTGATTTATCGTGGAACTAAGTTTTAGTAAAGATATATCCGATCAGTTTTGCTACAAAGTTAATCGTGTAGGCTGAGCGGAAGGATAGACGGTCGATTGCGTGTATTTTTTGTATTTTTAAAACTGGGCGGCAACGATTTCGCCCATTTTAACAAGAGAACAGTCTACCGTCATAGAATCTATCCCAAGGATTGGTAAATTTTTGTTCGACTTATGGCATTAAAAGTATTCTAGACAAATGTTAAATCAAAAAGGTGTGGAGGCCACGCCATATTGAGAGTTTTCTTTTATTGTTGTATTTTGTTGCACCATATTCATTGACTGCAGTTGAATGTTTGCACATAATTTTTTACTTATATACTGTAAAGATATTAAATTTTGTGTTAAATTGCATTTTAACTTTTTTTAAAGTGGGCGTGTTCTTCATCCGCGATCTAGCTAATATACTACAGTTGAGCAGAGAACTCCCAGAGTATATAACTTTGGATTGCTAACGGTGTGGTTGTACAGGTATAAAGAAGAATCGAGATAGATATAGACTTCCATATATCAAAATCATCAGTATCTGAAAAAAAATTTGATTGAGCCATGTCCGTCCGGCCGTCTGGTCCGTCCGTCCGTCGTTAACGCACGAATAACTTGAGTAAACTTTTGACGGTATCTTGACGAATTTGGTATGTAGGTTCCTGGGCACGTCATCTCAGATCGTCCCCACATAAAATGAACGATATCGGACTAATTTAAAACCACGCCCACTTTTTCGATATCGAAAATTTCGAAAAACGAAAAGTGCGATAATATCCATTACTAAAGACGGATAAAGCACATGAAACTTGGTAGGTGGGTTGAACTTATGACGCCAGAATTGAAAATAAGTAAAATTTTTGGACAATGGGCGTGGCACAGCCCACTTTTAAAAGAAGCTAATTTAGAAGTTTTGCAAGCTTGTAATATTGGCAGTCGTTGAAGATATCATGATGAAATTTGGCAGGAACGTTACTTATATTACAATATGTATGCTTAATAAAAATTAGCAAATCGGAGAACGTCCACGTCCGCTTATTTGTTTTAAAGCGAATTTTACAAAAAATTTAATATCTTTACAGTGTATAAGTAAATTATGTCAACATTCAACTCCAGTAATGATATGGTGTAACAAAATACAGAAAATTTCAAAAATGGCGTGGCTCCGCCTTTTTCATTTGATTTGTCTAGGATACATTTAATGCCATAAGTCGAACAAATAATTTACCAATCCTTGTGAAATTGGTAGGCGCTTAGATTCTAGACGATAACGTTTTCTGTGAAAAAGGGCGAAATCGGTTGAAGCCACGCCCAGTTTATACACAGTAATCGTCCGTCCTTCCGCTCGGCCGTTAACACGATAATTTTGAGCAGAAATCGATATATCTTTACTAAACTCAGTTCACGATAATTATTCTGAACACACTTTGTATTCGTATAAAAATGGCCGAAATCCGACTATGACCACGCCCACTTTTTCGATTCGATGTACGAAAATAAAATATGCCATAATTCCATATCAAATACGAAAAAGGGATGAAACATGGTAATTGCATTGGTTTATTGACGCAAAATATAACTTTAGAAAAAAACTTTGTAAAATGGTGTGACACCTACCATATTAAGTAGAAGAAAATGAAAAAGTTCTGCAGGGCGAAATCGAAAGCCTTGGAATCATGGCAGGAATACTGTTCGTGGTATTACATATATAAATAAATTAGCGGTACCGACAGATGATGTTTCTGGGTCACCTGGTCACACTTTTGGTCGAAATTCGAAAACGCCTTCACATATACAACTACCACAACTCCCTTTTAAAATTCTTATCATACCTTTAAATTTGACACCCATATTGTACAAACATATTACAGAGTCACCCCTGGTCCACCTTTATGGCGATATATCGAAAAGGCGTCCACTATAGAACACAAGGCCCACTCCCTGTTAAAATATCATCGTGAACACCGTTTCGTTGATACCCATAATGTATGCAAACGCATCTGTAGAGTCAATCCCTGTCCACCTTTATGGCGATATCCTCGCAAAGGCGTACACTATAAAACCAGGCACGCTTAACCAAAGAACCGATATCATTCGTTACGATAATTACGTTAATAAACGACCACAAAGTCTGTCGTTTCGTTTAGTAAAACGTACGTCAAATTTAGCGAAATGATTCGTTTCGATTTCTGCGAAAGCGCCAAAACGAAATCAAATCGTTTATGTTGATTACTAATTTAAACTATGCTGGCAAAAAGTTGATTGATGGCGGAGTCATTAAAGGTGAAAGCATTCGCCAAGGTGATTGCAACTTTCCTCATGATCGTGACAGACGAACATTCTCAGAGTATTTTTGACATTACCACCAACGAGTACACACAAATATACATGGTATGTGCGAGAAGTGCCTCGTTGTTACCACCCATACGACTTCACCATGGCGCTAGCATTTGCCAGCACAATTCCAAAACATAAAGTATCACGTTTTGTCACGTTTTTAACGTAAACGAAAGCTTTCCGTTTCGGTATACGCATATAGGTGAGAAGGACTGACATTGTATTTGAGTCATCTCTCGATAATATGTCGCAGTCGCTTTTCAACGGAAACGCGAAATTTTTGATCTAAAACGATTAAGCTTAACGTTAGGCGATTCCACCTGGATAAACTAAGGCCCACTCCCTTTTAAATACTCATTAACACCTTTCATTGATACCCATATCGTACAACAAATTCTAGAGTCACCCCTGGTCCACCTTTATGGCGATATCACGAAAATGCGTCCACTTATAGACTAGGCCACTCCCTTTAAAATACTCATTAACACCTTTTATTTGATACCCATATCGACAAACAATTCTAGTGTGACCCCTGGTCCACTTATGGCGATATCTCTAAAGGCGTCCACTATAGAACTAAGGCCCACCCCCTTTTAAAATACTCATTAACACCTTTTCTTGATACCCATATCGTACAAACAAATTCTAGAGTCAACCCTGGTCCCACCTTTATGGCAATATCTCGAAAAGGCGTCCACCCATAGAACTAAGGCCCACTCCCTTTAAAAACACTCATTAAACTTTCATTACTTTTCATTTGAACCAATATTGACAATGCATTCTAGAGTCACCCCTGGCCACCTTTATGGCGATAATCCAAAAGGCGTCCACCCATAGAACTAAGGCCCACTCCTTTTAAAATACTCATTAACACATTTCATGACACCCATATTGTGAAACGTATTCTAGAGTCACCCCTGGTCCACCTTTATGGCGATATCTCGAAAGGCGTCCACCTATAGAACTAAGGCCCACTCCCTTTTAAAACACTCATTAACACTTTCATTGATACCCATATCGTACAAACGCATTCTAGAGTCACCCCTGGTCCACCTTATGGCGATATCTCGAAAAGGCGTCCACCTATAGAACTAAGGCCCACGCCCGTTTTAAAATACTCATTAACACCTTTCATTTGATACCCATATCGTACAAACAAATTCTAGAGTCACCCCTGGTCCACCTTTATGGCGATATCTCGAAAAGGCGTCCACCTATAGAACTAAGGCCCCACTCCTTTTAAAATACTCATTAACACCTTTCTTTGATACCCATATCGTACAAACAAATTCTAGAGTCACCCCTGGTCCACCTTTATGGCGATATCTCGAAAAGCGTCCACCTATAGAACTAAGGCCCACTCCTTTTTAAAATACTCATTAACACCTTTCATTTGACACCCATATTGTACAAACCCATTTTAGAGTCACCCCTGGTCCACCTTTATGGCATATCTCGAAAAGGCGTCCACCTATAGAACTAAGGCCCACCCCTTTTAAAATACTCATTAAAAGCTTTCATTTGATACCCATATCGTACAAACAAATTCTAGAGTCACCCCTGGTCCACCTTTATGGCGATATCTCGAAAAGCCGTCCGCCTATAGAACTAAGGCCCACTCCTTTTTAAAATACTCATTAACACCTTTCATTTGATACCCATATCGTACAAACAAATTTTAGAGTCACCCCTGGTCCACCTTTATGGCGATATCTCTAAAAGGCGTCCACCTATAGAACTAAGGCCCACTCCCTTTTAAAATACTCATTAACACCTTTCATTTGATACCAATATCGTACAAACAAATTCTAGTGTGACCCCTGGTCCACCTTTATGGCGATATCTCGAAAAGCCGTCCGCCTATAGAACTAAGGCCCACTCCTTTTTAAAATACTCATTAACACCTTTCATTTGATACCCATATCGTACAAACAAATTATAGAGTCACCCCTGGTCCACCTTTATGGCGATATCCCTAAAAGGCGTCCACCTATAGAACTAAAGCCCACTCCTTTTAAAATACTCATTAACACCTTTCATTTGATACCCATATCGTACAAACAAATTCTAGAGTCACCCCTGGTCCACCTTTATGGCGATATCTCGAAAAGCCGTCCGCCTATAGAACTAAGGCCCACTCCTTTTAAAATACTCATTAACACCTTTCATTTGATACCCATATCGTACAAACAAATTCTAGAGTCACCCCTGGTCCACCTTTATGGCGATATCTCTAAAAGGCGTCCACCTATAGAACTAAGGCCCCTCCTTTTTAAAATCTCATAACACCTTTCATTTTACCCATATCGTACAAACAAATTCTAGAGTCACCCCTGGTCACCTTTATGGCGATATCTCTAAAAGGCGTCCACCTATAGAACTAAGCCCACGCCCTTTTAAAATTCATAACACCTTTCATTTGATACCCATATCGTACAAACAACACATTCCAGGGTTACCCTAGGTTCATTTTCCTACATGGTGATTTTCCCTTATTTTGTCTCCATAGCTCTCAACTGAGTATGTAATGTTCGCTTACAACCGAACTTAGCCTTCCTTACTTGTTTTTATTTAGCTTATATATGGGGTATTCCATCCCATTTCGACCAATTTTGAACCCGACCCCTTTAGAATTGGCTGAAAGTTTTTCTTCTTTTTCTAGCTTACGAAAGACGTTTTTCAGATTTTTTCAATTTTTTCATCCAACTCAAAAAAGTATGAATTTTAAAAAAAAACACCGTTTTTGTTTTCAAAATGCTATAACTTTTTCAAAAATTTACCGTTTGGGATCTTTTTTTTTAAATTTGTTTTTAAATCTATTGAAATTGATTGAAGGTTTTTATGAGAAAAAAAATCGCGAAATTCGAAAAATCTCGAAAAACTGAAAAATTAAAAAAAAACTTTAAAAATGTTTTTTGTATTTTTTCCGAAAGTACAATTAAAAACAAATTAGATCCCAAACGGTCAATTTTTGAAAAAGTTATAGCATTTTGAAAACAGGCGTAGCATAACCTGATTAAGTTTCAGTTGGGTCTTGTATATGACTATCAATATAAATTTGACGCATCCAACGCTTTTATTTAATTGTCTGATCAACGCCCTAGACTGATGAGGAATGTGATGACTAGTACCTAGGACCTACCTAATTATTTTCTATCTTTAAGTATTATTAATACTTAAGTAGTACTGTTTTCAATAAAACCGTTTAACTTAAAAAAATTTTTTATTATTTTTTTTTAAGTTTTTAGTCTTTATTTAATTGCCTATAATTTCTCATTCTATTTAGTTCATTTAGTGAAAAGAGTCCATTTTCCTGACAATTTGTTACAACCTAAGTCCTCAATCCATAATCCTTCCAAAGACTTACTCGACTCTGCGCCACGCTACTACTTAATGTAAGTATTGTTTTCAATAAAACCGTTTAACTTAAAAAAATTTTTTAATTATTTTATTCATGATTTCAGATGCCTTTGGTAACGCACAATGTCTATTGTGTTACGTTCCTATAATCCTTCGTTTAAGGATGGAGGAACATTTATCAACATGTATCATTAGGAAGGAACAAGACATTACTGTGTTGATTGGAATATGGTGCATTCCAACAACGTAAAAACATGCTTTTTCATGAGTCGCTGACCGGAATCGTATGCATTCCGGCAGTATAATCTTATGGGTCAGGCATCGCGCTGATTGGAATCCGGTGCATTCCAACAACACGGGTCACTTTTTTTATGCCTTGTGATGGCGTATCCTCATTACACTACTCTTAGCACTGCCAGATTCCCATGACATGCTGATTGGAATCTTGTTGCATTCCAACAGGAAGATTGGAATCCACTGCATTCCGAAATCATGCTGAGCGGAATCTGATGCATTCCGCCAGTATAAGATTTCGGTATAAGATCTTATTTCTGCTCATATTTCTTATTATTATTATATTCTGAAATTAAAGAGTAATGTTCATTAATATATCTTTGTTTGTAATATAAAATTGTTGAAATCTCGATATATCTTAAATTTTATCTTTTGAGTTGTATATTTATATATCTTTTTATATTATGCAGTCGACCATAGTTTGTCGTCGACTTTAAATAATAAATAAATAAATAAATATAAAGGGGACCCGGCAATATAATTTTAGAAGACATTATAATTATTTTCATAAATATTTTGATCAATATGAGGGTTGTAGAAAGAGATATTTTTTTGAAAAAAAAATTGCACTTTTGCAAAAGTTTAAGGTGTGGATTTCTCAAGTTGAAAAAGAAGGCCAGAAAAATTATAGAAATGCAGAAACTGAATTAAAAAAGGATCTGACAACCATAATAAGTTTAAGCATTGTTAGGCAGGGAAGACCTTTTGTAGACGGAATATTTATCAAAGAAGTGTTGTAAAAGTGTTACAAAAATTTAGCAGCCCACTCAAAATTTTCTTTGAAAAAATGCCTCTTTCATCCAGAACTATAAGACGAAATGTAGACTAAATAGGCACACCTATTGAAATAGCAATAAAAAAGAGTTCATGACTGCAATTTTTTTTCTTTATGCTTGGATGAAAGCACTGATACAAACGACTTTTGTCAAATGGTAATTTGTGTTCGATGTGTAGATTCCAACAACGAAATTTTCGAATGAATGCTTTCATTAGAAACTTTTCATGGCAGAAATACACTCGGAGCGCTTGCCAAACACTGCCGAGGGGCGACCCGCTTGGAAAAATTTTCTTCTAATTGAAAAACCTTATTTCTAAAATTTTGATGTTGCTTTGCCTGGGGTGCGAACCCAAGGCATACGGTGTGGCAGGCGGAGCACGCTACTATCACACCACGGTGGAAATGTAACTAGTAAGTTGATATTTGACACAGTTTGCCAAAAATTACTTTCTGAGAAAAATACAACATTTCATTGACATATTTGAAAATCCTTCAACATGTGACATAAGACAATGTGGGTTTGAAATACAATCAGAAATAATAATTCTTAGGAGTGAAATATCATTTATTGATAAAAATGATTTTACCGAGTTCTGGAGGAACTTAGATAGCACATTTCATCCTCAGCTCAAAGAAATTTCATTTAAGCTTTTATCATTTTTTCCTTCAACTTTCTGTTGTGAACACATTTTTCTGATATGAAATTTATCTGTTCTAAGCAAAGAACACCCACCGTGCTGTGATGGTAGCGTGCTCCGCCTACCACACCTTATGCCTTATGGGTTCGCACGCCGGGCAAAGCATCATCAAAAAATTAAAATAAGGTTTTCAATTAGAAGAAAATTTTTCTAAGCGGGGTCGCCCCTAGGCAGTGTTTAGCAAGCGCTCCGGTGTATTTGTCATGAAAAGTTCTCAGTGAAAACTCATCTGCCTTGCAGATGCCGTTCGGAGTCGGCATAAAACATGTAGGTCCGGAGCTCCGGCCAATTTGTAGGGAAAATCAAGAGGAGCACGACGCAAATTGGAAGAGAAGCTCGGCCTTAGATCTCTTCGTAGGTTATCGCGCCTTACATTAATTTATTTAAGCAAAGAAGTAGATTAACTTCCAGAAATTTTTAAAATATACCCTTAACAAAGACCTGCCATAAAAGTATCGATATCAATATAAGTTTTCCAGATTAATTTACAGTTTTTAGTGTTTCCGATAAATTACAAATAATATTTTTCGCAGCATCCAAAACACGGTTTCGTTTTAACAAAAAATCTTAGAGTAAGCCAAACTAGTTCATTTTTATTTACATAAAAATCTTATTTTCAAACTGAATTTCTCCAGAACTCGGTTATATCAATTTCTTTCCTTAATATTTGTAAGCAATTTTAATTTATAATTTATTTAATTATTTGGGAACAATTTAAACAACGTGACATCAGGACGGACAAGGCGACAGCTGTTTCCATTATACCTTGTAAATCTCTTTAAAGCCTTTTCTCCCGGAGTGGGATTTGAACCCGCACTCCTACGATGGTTGAAGTGTTACAAACGCCACGTCATGCCTTAGTTATTATAAATTAAAAATTGTTTCAAATAAATGTTTTCATACATTTAAAGCAATAAAGGTAATCCCCGCTTAAAAACTCATACAAATAGACAACATTGGTTAATTCGTTGTAGTTCAATAAATAGAACAAAAGCAACAACACCAAGTTTCTTTGAAAACCCGCCTTACGAACGCATAACTTTACCACATAATGCCATACGAAGTATGGAATGTGAATAAAGAAAATATGTAAAGGGAATTGGGATAAGGTTTACAACAACTAAGGCATGACGTGGCTGAATGTGCTACGATAGGAAGGTGATATTATTGAGTAGCTAATTTTACCAAGGTGCCATTAGTTCTCGGCTCTTTCGCTATATTTCGCACTGATATTGATTAATTTCTATACATTTAGGTCTGCATCTTTCTTGCATCTCTTCATCCTGGAAACATATTTTTCCCCTTTTTTGGGAAAGCCTTACATTTACAAGTCTGCCAAACTGCAATAATACATTATTATTTACAAATTCTTCAATCATCTTGTGCAAAGTTAGCGGCTTTTGAACACAAATATTCATTTTACTAAGGTAACTGTTAGAGCTCTTGATAAAAAAAAGGATTCGAATAATCGACTAATCTATTAGCAAACGTTCAATTAAGTAATCGATTATCACTTATATTAAGTAATCGAATTATCACTATTGACTCCCCTGACCTAATCAGTCAGCTAAATTTTGCTGTTCCTGCTAGGGCCTCCAGACATTTTGTGCTTTTCCATTCACCTCTATGCCGGCAAAATTTTGCCAGAAATAGTCCCTTGCGTCATTGGTGCTCACGTTACAATGATTTGTATAACTGCATTGGCTTTGAATGTTCCTTTGCCGCGTTACATACTGCCATACTCTTAGGCAGGGATGCACCTTAACGTTAAGCTAATCGTTTATCAAAAAATTTCCACCGTTTCCGTTGAAATACTTCGAAATATTATCGATAAAGAAATTATCAAGATAAAATGTATCTCGTTTTTAACCGAAACGAACAGCTTTCGTTAACGTTAAAACGTTAACAAAAACGTGATACTTTATGTTTGAATTGTGCTGGCAATGCTATAGCCATGGTGAAGCCGTAAGATGGTAACAACGAGCGCACATACACACACAAACTCCATGTAATTTGTTTGTGTAATTCGTTGGTGGTAATGTCAAAAATACTCTGAGAAATGTTCGTACTGTCAAAATTCATGAGAAAAGTTGCAATCAGCTTGGCTAATGCTTTCACCTTTAATGACTCCGCCATCAATCAGCTTTGCCAGCATAGTTTGAAATTAATAATCAACATAACCGATTTGATTTCGTTTTTATATGGCAGAAAACGAAACGAAACCATTTCGTTAATTTGACGTTCTTAACGTTAATAAACGAAACGAAATGACTTGTTTCGTTTATTAACGTTAATTATCGTAACGAAATGATATCGGTTCGTTGGTTAAGCATGCCTGCTCTTAGTTTAGCCTGATATTTTAATTTTATTTTTCTTATGCAATGCGATGTCAAATTTTTATAACATATTAATTTTCTATGCACCTCTTTAAACTCTTCAATTTTAAGGGTGGCTTTGTATTTACATATATATCTGTTCTATTACAATAATTAGTCGACCGCTTTGTGTTTGCGTCGACTTTAAATAAAATAAACAAAATAAATAAATAAATGACGGCCGTTGATATTTTATGCCGTGCCGCTATATTACGTTACGGCGAACTTCACCGTCTTCTTTGTTTCCACATAATTACTTTTACATTGCAATATTTTTGACGTCTGTACCGCTATGTAGCGTAGCGGCCGCTTTCGAGGAAACAAAGCCTTTAGTGATAGATTCGACTATTGGAATAGCCTTTTTTTGAAATCTTCAATGTATTCTCTGATTCGTAAATCGTTGTGGAGCTATTGTAAGCCATCTGCAGTTCACATATTTTTGCAAATTGCTTCTTTGGCTTCATCAGGAATTAGAAAAGATATTCCATGCCCAGCCACGTTTCCGGAAACTCATTTTGCATCAAATACATAACTTTTTCAAAAATTGTCATTCGACGAATCGACTACATAATCCCAATAATCGATCAAAAATAAGAACCCTATACACCTTTTCCATGCTGTTAAAAGGGTGCACTTTCTTTCGAAACAGTCCTTATATATTGTAACGAATTTTGGGGAGTTCCTGATAATTTTGCACACTCTGCTAACGTTCGAATAGCTGAACTGTCGAATAGATAACTCCAATATTCAGTATTGCAAATAAATGGTTTTTATTTAGACTACTTTGGGAGTAGTACTTCACAATTGACGTGTACTTCACTAAAGCGTGTTAAAATCAAACTGATTGATTATCTATCGTCACCTATTTCTTCTAAGGTTTAGACTTTTCATGAACAAGCCTTCTGGAATTGTTGTATCTCATACTGGGTTATTTAGTTATATACATATCTTTAATGTTTTTCTTCTAGCTATATGCTGTGTATGTGTGAGTAACAACTTCTGCTCTTAGCTGATGACTACATATGTGTGTGTGTAAATGGCTTACTGTTTTTGTGTTTATTTACTAACAGCATAGTGATGTTAGAAATGCTAATATTCGCCTCAATATTCCGTTATTTTACGAAGAAATGCATGCATATATGTGACCTGGAATCATGAAACGACCTATTGTGCGAAAATACCGGTCCTCCTTTTTTTTCATTTTCAGTTTTTTTTTAGTGATGTTTATAGGAAATTTAACGCTCTTTCCAATGGAACAACCCGCAGTTTTCTATCTTCCTTAGTTTTTTCACAAATCGCATTTAAATCCAAAAGGGGCCACAATTACGATTTTTTGAAATATTTCGATTGTTCTTTCCATCTGCTCTGTTGATTTGACATTGAGAGTCGGAAGTGAAACATATGACCGTCTAATAATTAACTGTAATAAGAATTCCATTCTTTTAGCGAAGTGTTTTACATAAATAAGGTGTAATACGACAGTTTTGGTGTTCTTGCACATTTCTCGAAAGTCTTCAGTAGCGCTGCACAGGCGAAAATGCTTGTTGGATATGACGTGAATTCAAATAGTTTATTTTAACAAAGACCTGTTTCAATTTTTTTTTGGAACAAATTAAACATACTTATATAATGGAAACATCAATAATATGAACGTAATAGTTAAGCAAGACCTTACTTATGGAAGCCAACACCAAAGATACCTAAATATGAATCTCTGTAACTAAATCCGGTAAAGGTCCATCGATATTTTTTTGGGAAAAGAATAATTGATTTTTAATTCTGTTAAATTCCTCTGCCCGACACAAGAATTCTGTTAAATTCCTCTGCCCGACTCAAGAATTCTCAAAAATTTTTTAATATAAAGATATTGCATGCGCGAACTTCGGTGGAAAGCAGCGGAGCGTAACAAAATTCTAGTAGGTCACTTTCACCACACCAAAATCTTTAACACAATTTTTAACATAATTTAAGCACAGAAAACACTGATTGGAGTTTTAGAGAGTAAAAATGTGAATTCTGAACACATTAGCTGATAAAAAGTGTACAAATAATTATTAAATAACAAATACAGACAGTGGTAGTTTAACAAATTCTGCTGTGGTAAGTGGTGAATGTGACCTACTAGAATTTTGTGAAGCTTGCCTCACACGATTTTTCGTCTATGCAATGTCTCTATATTATATCGTTTCTGGAATTCTGCTATCAGTATCTGTCTGAACAGAATTCTTGTTGTTGGCAGAGGAATTTAACAGAATTCTTGTGTTGGGCAGAGGAATTTAACAGAATTCTTGTGTCGGGCAGAGGAATTTAACAGAATTCTTGTGTCGGGCAGAGCTATTAACAGAATTCTTGTGTTGGGCAGAGGAATTTAACAGAATTCTTGTGTTGGTCAGCGGAATTTAACAGAATTCTTGTGTCGGGCAGAGGAATTTAACAGAATTCTTGTGTCGGGCAGAGGAATTTAACAGAATTCTTGTGTTGGGCAGAGGAATTTAACAGAATTCTTGTGTTGGGCAGAGGAATTTAACAGACTTCTTGTGTCGGGCAGAGGAATTTAACAGAATTCTTGTGTCGGGCAGAGGAATTTAACAGAATTCTTGTGTCGGGCAGAGGAATTTAACAGAATTCTTGTGTTGGGCAGAGGAATTTAACGGAATTCTTGTGTTGGGCAGAGGAATTTAACAGAATTCTTGTGTCGGGCAGAGGAATTTAACAGAATTCTTGTGTCGGGCAGACGAATTTAACAGAATTCTTGTGTCGGGCAGAGGAATTTAACAGAATTCTTGAGTCGGTTTGAAAAAAAGTACTAAAACTACCTACCATCCATATTTTACTCCGAAAAATGTTGAAAATGGTGAAAAATTTTCAGATAGCCGAATGACAGAACAAAGAAGAATTTAGAGCGACACAATTGGCGGCTTACTTTCACCTGGTTATTCCACCATGATTGCATCATGGTATTTCGACATGATTCAATTACACGATGTAGCTTTTTTAAAAATGTGACACTCCGCACTCATAGTTGTTTTTAAGAAGAAGCGAAGAAGGGGGGAAAATGAAATGAAAGGCACAAATTCGACAAAAATCTCCTTTTGAGTCACGACGATTGAAAAAGCTTTAGCTAACGGCTTTGTTAGAGAATGTGACCGTAATAAACAACCTCCTGTCATAGATAAGTCCTAATATGGATAGGACTGAGGTTTAGAAGCTGAAAGCTTCTTAGCAATTTGTCAGCCGGTCTTTCAAACTCGGCTAATATCTTCGGCTAATTCTTCTAGAAGCTGGTTTATGTGAAAAGCGTACTAAAACTACCATATTTTACTCCTGAAAAATGTAAAAAACAACACTTTTTCGGGGACAACATTGGTGAAAAATTTTCAGATAGCCGAATGACAGAACAAAGAAGAAATTAGAGCGAGACAATTGACGGCTTACTTCACCTAGTTATTCCACCATGGTGTGATTTCCAGGTAGCATATTTTTTTTACTTGAACGGTTTTGATTGTTACCAAAGGTGAGCTTATTAGTCTCACGTATATAAAATAGTGCTCGATTTATATCGCAGGTCAAGAGAACAAATTTGTTTGGTTATTCCAGAAGATCAGTCACTTTTTATAAGTGATTCAAGTTAACAATATTCTTTAAAATTGACAGAATCTCAATCATGTCTGATTTTTCTATTTAAATAGAAATCTCTGTAATATCAACGGCCATTGTAATATCTTAACAGTTTTCATTTGTATGTTTAAGACACCAGAGCTAAACGGTCATCGTGGTGTGATGGTAGCGTGCTATGCCTGCCACACATAAAATCCCGAGATCAAGGCCTGGAAAAAGCAACATCAAAATCTTTAGAAAACAGTCCTTTGTTTGTATTTTTTTACTGAGAGCTGTGGCTTACATTTACATTTACCCCAATTTTGTGTTTTTCAAGTAAATATACATTTAAGGACTGGTACCGAAAGTTCTGCAAATTTAGAACTACCTACAAGGTTTTTAGTAATGACATAGTACGATTTAAATAAGTTATTTTTGAATTGGTGTTTCAGGACATTTTTCAAAATATATTAGCGTGTAAAGTCAAGCCTGGAGCTACGACAAAACTTAATACGAACGAAGAGCTGCGTAAAATGTAAGAGTAATGTTATATTCCTAATTATAGCCAAAACCACACATGTGATACTTACACGAATCAAGCAGAAAATGGTATAAAAACGTACAAAAAAAACGAAGTGCTAAACGAACGCCCAAAAAGATTTTCTTACACAAAAGCTCTGTAAGACGGAATTGGAAGCAAAAGTTTTTGTGTGATTATGGACGACGAAAAGTAATTGGAAATGGACCTTAGAGCGTTGTCAGGTACCAAGACCTACTGCTTGAAGTATGGAGGGGACATTCCTAAATCGAAAAAAAACATCCAGATAGAAAACTTTGGTAGAGAATTTCTGATTTGCAAGCTATTTGTGAATGCGAACATTAATCCGTTCTTTATAATGAAGCAGAAATTAACGCCAAAGAGTGTCTTCAAAAAATCGTCTGTCATTCCTATGTCGATGGCTCCAGCCCAAAATTGGTTCTACAATATCAAAGTTTTTTATGTTAGGAAAAATATGAGGCCCCCAACGTGCCTGCGTTGCGGCCAATTGAGAGGTATTGGACATTGATGAAAACAAAAACCGTCACAGAAGTAAAGAAAAATTGTGGCGAAGAAAAGAAGCTGAAAATTGATAAAACCGTTGTACAAAACTTGATGTCGTTGTTGTTGTAGCGATAAGGACAGTCCCCGAAGGTCTTGGGGAGTGTTATCGATGTTGATGGTCTTTTGCGAGATGCAGATCTGGTACGTTCCGGTACCAAGCCCGACCATCTCGGGAACGATTTGTTATGACCACATGCGACCTTCCTGGCCATACCGCTCTCCCACCCCCTAGATCCTGAGGATTTCGGAGTCGCCAGAGCCTCGTCTGTTAATGAAACAGGGTTCGCCACGGATAGGTGAGGTTACAAAACTTGATGTAGAGTCTCTCTAAAAAGTTCGGTCAAAAATATTTTTTGGTCCTTTAATTTTAAAAACTACAAAAAAATTGTTCTCTATTACAAATGTATTAGTTGAGTTGACATATAAAGCTAAAGTAGTTGGATATCTTGAAGGAAATATAATTTTACAAATATACATATGTACATATATGAATCTGTTCAACTTTTTATTTATTTGGGAGTGTTTGTTATCATTTGAAATAAAAAAAATATAAAAAACATAATGAAATGTCTAGAATAATATACTTACCACCTTCTTCTTTAAAATCGAAAAATTCGAATACGAAATCATCGCCATTATTAAGCTCCATTTCGGATTTCAGCTCAAAATCTTTGTCACTGACCACTACAATCCCTGTAAGGTGTAAAAAGTTAGCTAAAACTGTTTCTAAAAGATTTTGCAATTTAAAATAACCTTTATCGAAGCATTCGTCATCATTTAGCCAAAAACCAGCTGGTTCAGTCATCGAAAACAGTTCGATTGACAACGGCGAGATCGGTTCCGTTTTGCCGTTCCAATACAAATCTCGAGGCAAAGCTAATGACTCCATTGTTGAATTGTCTGTATAGGCTATAACTTTCGAAATTGTTTTCATATCCTTGACTTGATATAGAATTTGTTAAAGATGGTCTCAATATTTGAGAGGAAGCTTGTCCTAAAAACGCGGTTGTTGGTGTGAAGGTAGCCATGATGGCTCTAAGTTGGAACAAAAGATGAAACGTTGATTAAAGTATGTGTGTAAATTTGCAAACATAAGAAATTAGCTTCAAAAACAGATTATTTAACCCTCCATGAAACGTAAATAATACAATCTCTTTTTGGAAATTCAGAAGGTACTTAATCATCAACGTCATGATAAAAACACTTACAAGGTATAGTCGTTCTCTTCTCGTCGGCTACAATTTTTTATTTCTGTTTTTTTAAGTTTTTTCGCAACATAATAAAATCATCATGATAAAACTATAAGAAGGTAATATAAGACGGTAAAACCATTTAAAAATTTTAAAATCACTCTCTTGAACTTTTTGGAAATGCCAAACTAAAGAAAACACAATCAAAGAATTTGTCTTGATTTGTCATTTTTCCCTTCTTTTAAATTCCAAATAAAGAAAAATGTATATTAGTGGAAAATTGTAACGAATTGTTTGAAAGTCGATTTTTGTGTTTCGCGATAACTGACGCACATTGGGAGCAACAAGAAGATCAATCTCTCTCCACCTGCCAACCTCAACTCAGTAATGATCTCCCATAAAGTATATTAGTCCGTGGAGGCTGAGATCACCAGCTGTACGGCAAAACCCCGTCGCCGTAGTATAGAGGTAGTGTGCTGGCCCATCCCTTAAAAATGGGATCGATTACCCGTCCGCACTGCCGCACTCCACCAATTTGTAGACAACGAATACTCTAAATTGGAAGGAAAGCTTGGCCTTGATCTCTTCGGAGATATAAATTTCTAAAGAATTTGTTGAAGAAAATCCATCAGAAGAGGATCGTGGCATGATTCGGGAAAGTAGAATATAATGTGTGAGCTGAAAAGTCTGGACTGCAGCTGGCCGTTTGATTCCTGAAAATTCTGGTCTGCATAAAATTGCAAAATTTGTATGTAATAAAAAAAATCTTAGTGTTTTTTTGTTTTTGTGATGACATGCATAACTTCAACACATAACTACATACGAAGTATGTGATGTGTAGAAGATAATATATGCGAAAGAAGGCAATTGGGAAAAACTTTACAACAACTAAGGCATGACGTAGCTGAATGCGTTTGTAACCATTTCAACTATCGTAGGAGTGCGGGTTGGACTCCCACTCCCGGGGGAAAAGGCTTTGAAGAGATTTACAAGGTATAATCGAAACAGCTGTCGCCTTGGCCGTCCTGATGTCACGTTGTTTAAATTTTTCCCAAATTATTAAATAAGTTATGAAAAAAAAACCAAAATAAAAAATTAAAATATGAGTACTGTGAGAATTTAAAAAAAATTTTTTTTTACCTGCCAGCCCAATTCTAAACAAAAATTCCTTGCGATTTTTTTCTCTTCTCCCTTTCCTCTTATTCTGAACAATGTTCGAAAAAGGGAAACCCGGTTAATGGAGAAAGTATTATGAATGTGATTGACAGGGAGATTTCTCTGCCATTTTTGAGGAGTTTTTTCCCATGTTGAATTAAAGGGAATGCATCAAAATATTTCAAGTTTAATGTTTCTTATACGAAAAAAACATTAATTTGTACAAATTTGTGCTGAAATATATTAACATTCAACCACAAAACACTCTGTTATAGTCCAAAATAAGCAACGGAAGAGTTCTTAGCAAATTTGATGCAGTCATCCAGAAATTTCGCAATGATTTTTTAAGGTTTCCGCCATGGTGTGATGGTAGCGTGCTCCGCCATCCACACGGAAGATCCTGAGTTCACGCCCCGGGCAAAGCAACATCAAAATTTTAGAAACAAGTTTTTTCAATTAGAAGAAAATTTGTCTAAGCGGGAGTCGGCCCTCGCCAGTGTTTGGCAAGCACTTCGAATGTATTTCTGCCATGAAAAGCTCTCAGTGAAAACTCATCTGCTTTGCAGACGACGGTCGAACTCGGCAAAAACAAGTACGTCCCGTCCCAGCCAATTTGTAAGAAAAAATCAAGAGGAGCACAACGCAAATTGGAAGAGAAGATCGGCCTAAAATCTCTTCGGAGCTTATCACACCTTACATTTATTTTATTTTATAAACTAGGAACCGATATATGCGAACACATCTTTTTGATTCCATTTTGATCCAATTTTTGGTAATTCACCTTCATTAAAATTTCGCATACTTTTTTAAGAAGATTGGTAAAAATTTGGATAGAGGACTCTCGTGTCCTCTAACACGGGGGAAAGAAACAGAGACTAAGAAAGAGGAGAGTTAGACGAAGAAAGATAGAGGGAGCGGGGAAAGAAGCAGTTAGAGGAAAAGAGATAGAGAGGAAGGGAAAGAATAAAGACGCAGTGGAGAAGGAGAAGCAGAGAGAGCAAAAGGAAAGAAGAAGCGAATAAAAGGAAAAGCTAGAGGGAGCGGTAGTAAGAGATAAAAAGTTCTTAAAGGTTATACAAATACATCAAAGTTAAGGCAGAGCAAGGTCTGTGGGGCTGTTAGTAATATATTAATAATAAATACAGACAGCGGTGGCTCAACACATTTCGCTGTGGTGAGTGGTGAATGCGTCCCACTAGGGTTTTGTACTCTTTGTGTCCGTCTATGCCTGCTTTAGCGGTCATTGATCCCTCGCACTAATGCTCATCATACAGCATTCAATTTACTGAGTATCGAATCTAGGAACACGTATATGTGAAAATTTAGACGGTCCTTTATGTTTGTTTCTCTCAAACAGTAAACAGAGCCTTGTCATTAATAAACATTTTTGGGTAAGAATCAACTTTGAGACGATTTGCTATTCAGTACATAAGTTGTCCAAAGTCTCAACAATTTATGAGCTGGTTAGGTATTAAAAAGCTTTATAGAATTTTTTGTATGTTATTGTTTTTATATCAGGTGCGATTACATACAATTTGTCATCATTATCGTCTTACGGTAAATTTCCACAAGGGTGGACCATAGTGAGAGGGGTGTTACAGGCGTTGGTTCCACATTGCAATTAAAGAGATGGTTGGTGTCATGTGGGGACGCATTAGAAGCAGGACATATGTTATGTATGTTGGGGTTGATTCTTGATAGGTAGGAATTTGACCTGTTACAGTTCACAGATCGAAGTTGAACTAGAGTGACATGCGTCTCCCTATGAAGAAAGCGTCCCTCTGCTGTGAGATCCGCCTATTTTTCTTTAAGAACTGGATTCATCGCGAAATTCAGGTATAGAGTCGCGCCTGTGTGGATATCACTGTGGACTCGTTTGTGTTTTTTTGCTTCATACGGTTGTGTTCTCAGGTGCCGTATTTCCTCATAATGCTTACGGAGATGACCTTTTAAGCCACTGGGAGGTGTGGGTATTAAACAGAAACTGTTTGCTCGGTACTTTCGTCTCATTGTAAAAGCGTTTCTTTGTGGAAGGGACGCAACTATTTTTTTTTCTTTATTGACAACAAAATTTAAAATTATTACAATATTTCTCAAAAAAAAGCGAAGTTTTTAAATGGGACTGCACGGAAATGACAGCACTGTGTCGGGAAAAAATCCCGAGTCGCTCCGGTACATAGAACCGGCTGCCTTTTTTTACCCCAAGTGCTGCCGACAATTGCGATTGCATGCTCTCCAAAATGTATATCCTGATCGAACGTCACACCCAGTATTTTTGGGTGTAAGCGTAATGCCATCGACATGGATGTCCAATATGGTCGACATTTGTCGTGTTGTTGTTGTAGCGATAAGGTTTCTCCCCGAAGGCTTTGGGAGTGTTATCGATATGATGGTCCTTTGCCGAATACAGATCCGGTACGCTCCGGTAACATAGCACCATTAAGGTGCTACCCCGACCATCTCGGAAACGATTTATATGGCCACATTAAACCTTCAGGCCATACCTCCCTCCCCACCCCCAAGTTCCATGAGGGGCTTGGAGTCGCCAGAGCCTCGTGTGATAGTGAAACAGGATTCGCCGCGGACGGTGAGGTTGAAAATTGGGTTTGGAGAAGCTATATATTGCGATGGCAACCTGAGAGGGTTTGAATCTGTGTCCTTCCAATTACTTTGTAAGTGGCAATGAGCGTCTCTCTATCTTTACACCAAGTGCTGACGGCAAGCGATTTGAAGATTTTATTAAGGCTCTGTCTTTAAGCAGAACTGCGGATGGAAGCTCGCCGATATCTAGATCTTTATCGAACGTCACACCCAGTATTTTTGGATGTAAGGCAGTCGGTAGCGTAATGACATCGACGTGGGTCTACATTTGTAGTGGACAGTTTGAAGACATGCGCTAGATATTTGTATCCTTCATTGCAAAGGTTTTTAAGCATCGGCCTGGCGATACCCTCTTGACTCTGTTTTAGATGTTCTAGCAAGTTTGATGGCTTCCTCAACCCCTGTGACGGTGATGGTAGTAGAAGATTCGAATTAGATTTGTTAACCGAGGAATGAATTACATATTGCGACAAAAATCGCCCGCCCATTTCTTCGCATCCGATAGCACTTAGTCGCCAAAGGCGATGAATATTTTGTCGTTATGCTTAATCGGGAACCGGCAGAGGTTACAATTCTCTAAATGTCAGTCTTGGTGAACGAAACAATGGACATTTTTTAGGCATCTAAGATCACATAAGCCGTTATGATCCGATACTTAGAGATCATTGGGAGAAAGTTAGGATTTCACCACAGCAGCACAAACGTTTACAAGTTCACTGTCTTTCCGCAGACATACAGAACGAGTTTATAGAAATTTGTGCAAAACACGTGAGGGAAATTATATTAGATCAACGAAAGAAAGCCAAGTATTCTGCTATTATCGTTGATGCTACGCCTGATGCTAGTCACGTTGAACAGGCTACGTTCATTTTGCGCTACCTCCATTTCAATTCGAAAGCAACAAATTTTACAATTCAAGAACGGTTTTTGGCTTTTGTGGATTGTAACCAAAAAACTAGTAACGAAATCGTGGATTTAATTTGCCATTCTGTAGGTAAACAAGAAATCCAATTAAATGATTTTCGTACCTTGTACGATAATGGTGCCAATATGAAAGGAGCTTATATAA
>JARSSU010039283.1:0-68314 GCA_029619165.1 Eurosta solidaginis | reverse complement strand
AAGTTCCAAAGATTGTCCCCAACTGTAGTATTATTAATGGGATACTCAGAGTAGATCAGACAGAGGTCAAAACTTTATTTTTAACGCCGCGCGGGTTGGCTTACGAGGGGAAGGGCGCTCGGACCATGAGAGAGCGCGACGTGGAAGTAAGCGGGGGTTGCTGAAGTGTGCGGGTGGCATGGTGATGTCTGTTTTATTTCCAAAGGGTATGTTCTTATGTAAAAAATTGTTCGTGTGTTTGTTTGTATGCTTTTTGTTTTGTGTGACCATATTTATTTTACATTCTTTTGTGCTTTTGGGGGGGGGGTTTGCTGTTTTTTCTGCTTTATCGTTAGCTTCCTCCTTTGTGTTGCTATGATTATTTGAAAGCACGATCAGGAGTGGTGCCAGGCGGGCAGTGGTCTATCGTGTCGGGCGTGGGGGGACCTGGCGCGGAAAAGGACTTTCGTGCTGTTATTCCTTTCTAATGACCTTTTTAATATTCTCTTCCCTCCAAAACATTAAAGCTGCCTGTTTTTCTCCTTCCCGTACACTTCTTATTCTTACTCTTCACTATCCATCTCACCATTCTGGTGGCTATGCCTCGGTGCGGTCGACTTGTTCTTAATGAATAAATTTTCACCCAAATTTAATTATTTTAAGTAAGGGATAAAAAAGACAATAAAGAAAGATGCAAAAATTTCTCTACACACTCTTTTTTTTCACCAATTCGATTCCTTCCAATTCACTTTTGTTTTCTCCCATTTAAATTTACCCAAATTAATACATAAATCTAACATAACTCTTTGTTTTACATTCTCCAAATTCTTATCGCACACATTCAACTTTTTCTACTTAAAAACATAACAACTCAACATCACCATCCAACACACAGCAGTGAGTGTCTCATAACACGAACGCCGCTGTGATCCTGTTGTCGTGCAATAACTATTCTTATTCCTCCACGTTTTATGGGACACCTAAATACTCGCACGTCTTCCTTTTCCGCATTTTCCCTCTCCACCAAATTCCACATAAACTCCCTTTCTTCCCGTCTTTTTCTTTTTCCGTTTCCTATCATCTAAACATTTCCTAACTCAAAAAAACGAGCTGTCTCTATTTCTCTCTTCGGGCCATATCCCATCCGCCTCTTCGGCTCACTCCTTCATATTACTCTTTCTCCTGCTTTCCCCCCTCCACCACAAATCATGAAATTCCTCCATCGTATCCCCAATTTATCCACTCGTATTATCTTAATCCTCTGTTCTCACTCTTCGCCCTTTATTCTAATGATGTCCTCTCACAACCACCTTAAAATATTTCTAATCTCACTACCGACGTCACCTCAAGGGTTCACCTCCCCTATCGCCCTTTAAATGCAAACACATCATACTTTTTTCCTGAATAACTTCCTCTAGATCCAACCCAATTCCTCCCTTACAATTAAACTACGAGTCACATGGTATATTTATAGTTTCACTCTACTATAATACCAACTGAATTTCTTTTGAGGGAGGTCGTTAATACTCCTTACAAGTGAGGAGACAAAAGAACGAGTACATCCACTATGGAGGAAGAGGGAGAGATTAATCCCAAAAATTAATGCTAAGTTTCTTTCAATTTTCTTCACGAATTTATGCCCTACAACGTTCGTCAGGGTGTGACATAATTCTTATATATTTTTACATTTCCCACCTCCTTTCCCTTGCGAACAGTCTCCTACACAACTTCTTGTTCAATCAACGAAGCTCCTGTTTTTTAGAGAAACGATAAAGGATCCTAAATACAAGTTTGTCTCCATTACTTTTGCTTTTCCTTGTTATTGCTGCTCTCTTCTTCTATCTCTATATTTTACTCTCTCCTTGCTTGTTTACTTGTACTTTATATTTATACCACTTTTTTTTATTCTTCATTATCTATTATCAGTAATTTACGTTTACTCTTATTATTTACTCTACATACATTAAAACATTGAATATCATTTCTTTATTTTTTTTTTAATAAATGACTCGTTTTACTTCCCCCCAAAATTCTACATTTCACATATTTTTACCTTAAAAACATATTTACAATTGTCCATTACTTCTTTTCACGCCCCCGTGCAACTACCCACTCAAGCATCTTTCACATAATTCTTCTTCTCTTTCCCACCCACCTCTTAATCTCTGAATCCTCCCCCACCTCCACCTCCACTTTCAGCAAAAAAAACATGCAACAACTTAAACCTATCTAAACTATACCTCCCCAACACAACTCGCACTTTCACTAAAAAGATATACCTCTCTCCCCTTAACACAGCCCACTTCCACTCCTCACCTGTCCAAAAAACATCGCAAAAAATTTACCAAATCCACTACCTAATTTACCGACCATGGAACCTTCCTCCACGACATTATCAAGTTTACTTCCCAGTATAACCTCCACTCAACAATCACTACAAAATCTATATCATCCTTAACCACATCTAAACCCACTCATCACTTTTCCTCCCAATCTAAACTTGTCATCAATCTTCCCTCCAACATCTATCTTCAAAAAATAAACTCTTTTCCTCTACTTCGAACTAACCTTGAACCTTAACTCAAATTCTATATCCAAATGCATACTCTTAACCTCTAAAAAATAACAACCTCATTACCCTAACCTACCTTTCACTACCACAAAACTCTAACTCTTTCATCCCTTACTCATATCAGATCGCGTACCTTTTATTTTTTTTTGATCTCTTTTATTTCTTCTCTATTACATTAACAAGCTCTTAACTTATGTTCTTTTTATCTTTCTCTTTCTTATTTTTTTTTTATAACCTAAGCCCTTTATTTCAACTACCACACTTTTTTTTAGTCCTAAGTTGAAACATAACCATAAACTTACTTTGTTTTTTAAAGACTTTACTTTGTTAACACAGTTACACAACACCTATCATACTTTCTTATTTTTACTATTACTTACATACATATTTCCTTTTTCTTTTCTTTTACTTATTTTTATTGTTTTTTATCTTCAACTTTAATGTTTCTTATTTTTTTCCTTATCTATATTTTTTTTTTTTCGTATTTATATTCATTATCTTCTTTTTCGTTCTCTACTACTTTTTATTTTCCTCACTTTTTTTTCTCTCCTTTTCCTTTTTCCTAAACTTTTTTCTCCTTTTCCTCTTCCCTTTTCTTTTCCTTTACCAAACGCCTTTTTCACACTACCACCTCTTTGTTTCTCCATGTGTTCCATTACTTCTTCTGTTCATCCTCATTTTTATTTTCTTTCCTATTTTTCAACTCTTCTTTATTATCTCTTCCTTTATTTTTTATACTCTCTTTCTTCTCCCCATTTTTATTATTTTTTTTTTTTTACTCTTTTTTTCAATCTAACTTATTATTCATAAAATTCATAAAACTAGTATTTACTATACACTCATTTCCTTTTTATATATTCCTCTTTCTACCTTTTTATTTTCTATTTTATAGTCTTTTCTTGCTACTAATTCATCTAGAAACCAACTGGCACAATAACTAGGCAAGCCAACCATTACAACACCAATATGACATACCCCACCGAGAGTGAAAAGCCCAAGAGCGCCAGCCCTTTTTCCAATACAAGACCCTCTAATCCATCTTACAGACGCCCCGCATTAAACAGACTATCTAAAGTTTATAAAAAAATAAAACAAAAAAAAAATATCTCAAATCAAACATAACCAAAAAAATCACCCTATACTTCACTTTTACCCCCAACCCTTATCACAGGCCCCCTTGTATCTTAAAAATATAAATCGTCAATCCAGAAAACAGTCCAAGTCGCCACAAAAGCTCCCCACGCCCCTTCCACACACCACCCCACTTACCACTCATGTTTGTCCTCCCCATCTCCCTTTTCCCATTTGCCCTTTCTTCCCTCTACCTCTTGCCGCAATACAAAAATACTCCTTGAAATCAAGGACATAATAATCATTGATTTCAAGACAACTAAACACATATCTACGTCTCCTGTGATTTTTCTATTTTCTTTTTATTTTTTTTTATCTTTTTTTTATCTTACTCTTTTTTTTTTATCTTTTCTTTTTTTAATTTTTTCTTTTTTTTTTTTTTTTTTTAAAATGAGAGTTGTTATTTTTTTTTCTCTTTATATTTTTTTTTTAACTTTTAATTTTTTCTTTGGGTTTTTTCTCCTTTTTAGCCACACATTGTTGCTAATTTTTGTGCTCCACTTTTTCATCAGTTACTCTGGTTTTTTTTTTTTATTTCTCCTTTTTACTTTTTTATTTCGTATATAATTACTTTTATTTGTTTTTTTTTCCGTTTTGTTTTTTTTCTTTATTTGACATCTTTTCTAATGTTTTTTTTTTAATCTTTTAACTGCCACTTATTTAGCAGGGTATTCAAATACCTAATAATCACTAGACATTATTTTTCCAAAAAATACAAAATACCCAACGTCCCTCTACAAAAACCTTCAAGAAGCGGCCAGCGTGCTATCAAATATAGCTCGTCGATACGCAACGACATTGTATCACCGACTTGCCTCTCTTTTATCGACCTGTTGTTCTTCGATATTGAGGGTCCTACTTTCCATCTCTAATCATAACATCACACATGGCGAGTTCATACATTTGACACACTTTTTATTGTTCCTTTTAGATAATCAACTTTTTTCCTACATCACTTTTACAAGTTTCTCCTATATCATTCCTTTGTAGTCTGTATCTGTTTGTTTAAGCAACAATTAACCCTTCCGTTGGCCTTTGAATCTTTTATAGCAGTAAAAAAAAAAAAGAGCGATGAAACTTTTCGGTCGGACAGCCGTAGAAGCTGTGGAGAAGGTGAGGTGGAAACCCTAAGTGGCAACCCTTATTAAAAATGTCGATAGAAATGCGGAGTAAAATACTTTTCGTTTGATTCCCATATTGATATATCTCATGTAATACCAAAAAAATTACTCCAGTTAATCCGAAACGGGGTGCCGATCTATAGTAATTTTGCGCGGAACACCGTGAATTTACCGTCAAATATTTCCTTTTATAACAATGAAATGAGACAACCAATTTTTGAACAGAAATAACTGCTATTTTAATTTTGGCCAGCTAGATTGATCAAATACCCCACCGTGCATCGGTGGAGATTGTAATGCTCCTGCTATAGTCTTGGCCTACTTCCCACTTCTCTCTTGAAGGATATCGTATGTTCTGAACCTGGAAGTCCAAACCCACTGTGAAATGGTCAATTTTGGATGCTAGGTCGATTATTATTCCATTTAATTATCCCTTCGTCATATCGTCCAGAATCATCGCGTGTAGACTATACTTCACAGGATCATTTACGCCTGTAAGTATTCTCAATGCAGATTTCTTAAGCTTGAGAAGTAAACTAGATCCTTCCATATCCAAACTTCCAACATGTCAATAATGACCTTGAAACCTCAGAAGACAAAGGGAATGGAAAAACTGTCAAAAAAGACCACTAGAAGGCGAACGTATGTTGGTATTCAGAAAATCGTACACAAGGGGAGCATCTTTGCCATATAGCTTAGAGCATGGGTAAAGAGTATAAAAAATTATTTTATTCAAAAATGGACAAATTACTTATTCACGATTTTATTATACAAATCGATAATCAAATACTGGTATGGGTTAGTAAATTAAAAAAATATATATATGGAACTTAAGAAAAAAGAAAATGAAACCCAAGTAATTTTAAAAAAAAGTTATCTTTATTCTACAGTGAAATTCCCCATTACGGACAGTCCTTATAACCGGACAGCTCACACAGGACACACAAGTTTTTTTTCATACAAATATCATCCTACTAACTGGACACTCTAATAGCCGGACGCGGACAATGTATTTCCAACCATTTTCATAAAAAAATTTCTCATAAACGGACAAAATTCAAAAATATCACAAGCAAGCTTTGATTCAAGGGGTTGTGTAGCGCAATATATAGCTTCTCCAACCCAATTGTCAACCTCACCTTCGAGCGGCGAATCCCGTTTCACTAACAGACGAGGCTCTGGCGACCCCAAGCTCCTCATGGAACTTGGGGGTGGGGAGGGAGGGATGGCCTGAAGGTTTAATGTGGCCATATAAATCGTTCCCGAGATGGTCGGGCCAGCACCTTAATGGTGCTGTGTTACCGGAGCGTATCGGATCTGTATCCGACAAAGGACCATCACATCGATAACACTCCCCAAATCCTTCGGGGAGTAACTAATCGCTACAACAACAACACAACAACAACAAGCTTTGTTATTCATTATAAAAATCAAATAGGTAATTCCCCTTTTAACATGTATGCACACATTCAAGCCATGTGTTCCAAATTAAGGGTAGTTTTCCATTCACTTTCTTAAGTAAGTGGCTTGCGAATGATTGCGTTCAAAGTTCGTAATAATATGGCGCCAAAAAAAGGTAGGTACTTTCTATTAAAGAAAAAATTGAAATTATTAATATTTTCGAAAAAGATAAATTATCAGTACGTGGAGTTGCAAAAAGGTAAAGCATAGTGAGCCCAAAAATTTAATGGCAGTAGGTACACGTTTCTTTTGCTTTGAGAGGTTCTATATTGGCAAAACACAAGCTGCCGATATCAATAAAAATAAAGAAAAAATTCGTTCTAAATGGGAGTCTGGAGTTAATGTTCATCAAAAGCAAAGTTTTCTTAAAGCAGGCGGCTCTGAAATAGACAAGATGTGTTTTAATTGGTTCGCTAAGGCTAGAAGTCAAAACATTCCGATTTCTGGTCCCATTTTGAAAGCAAAGGCAATGGAAATTGCAGACAAACTGGGTGCACCTAATTTTAGTGATTCAGATGGAATGTTAAACAAATGGCGAATAAGAAATAAGGTTGCTTTCAAATGCGTATCTGGTGAAACTGCAGATGTAAATCAGGGCTCGAATCGTAACATCCGTGATCGTATAACTCGTCACGTAAAAACATGATTTTGGGATTATGATATACGTGAACGTACGACTTCGATCGTAATTTTGGATCGCAACATACGTGACGAGCGACTGAACGTACGCGTTACTTTCCAATATCATTGGATCACAAACCGGCATTCGTACACATACAAATTTCATGAAAAATTTAAGAAAATTGTTGAAATATAGGAATAAATAAAATATAATAACACATTTCAAACTCTTATTATTAACAACGGTCGAATTGAAACAAACTAAATCCAATCCAAAAGGAAATAATGGCGGATTTCATGGTGAGACACCCAGGGCTGGCGAAGAATAATCTTCCAAACTCTCGAAACGGCAGAATTACCTCCAATATACTTTGGGAGGGACTTTCTAATAGATTAAATGCTGAAGGGCCACCAGTTAAGGATGCAAAGATGTGGAGGAAGGTATATACAGCCGTTATTATATCTTTTGATGCTTGAAAGTAATACACTTGTTTTTATTTCATTGCAGGCTTTTGCTGATCAAAAGTATCAAGCAAAAAAGAAGCTTTCCTTCAACAACCAGTCAAAGAAAAAGACTGGTGAGTGACCCTATCAGGAAAAAGCAATAACTGACAGCGAGGAGGCTAGCATTGCGGCGGCTGGCCTTGAGGTTTGTGTAGCAGGTGATGAAAATATAATAGCGTATGGCAGAGCTCCAGCAACGCTGACTTCATCAAAAAACAGCGAGAGCTATAGTGCAAGCAGCGATGACGAATCACCAATTTTTTTGCCAGGTTCACCAACTGCTCTCCCCACTGGCACTGTTGATAGAACGTCGCGATCAAAAACGCCCCGCAAAAAAAGTTCAAGCGAACAAAAAATGGCCTTACTGCAAGAAAATTCAAAAACCGTGTCCGATTTTCAAAGGGGGTTGGAAGAAAAGCTGGACAGATTGCTGGACATTCAGGAATGGCTCCTATTGGTGCAGCAGCGCATCCTGCAAATTAAAGAAGAAGAAATATCGCAGGCAAGGAGAGGCAAGTCAGATCAACTTGCAAATAAAGAGACTGGAATTGGAGACGCTGCAAATTTAAGCGAGAAGACCTCACTAATTTTTTTAGAATATTTATTAGTATATGCATATTTAGATATAAGAAACTGACTGTGAACTCTCTTTTTTTTAGTTTTTAAGTTAGAAAATGAATTGATTTATGTTTTACAAAGATTACCTGAAGAATGACTTAAAGTACTGTGACATTTACTTGGTACATACACTATATACATATTTAAAATAAAATGAAAGAGAATATAGAATTTAATAAATAATTTCATTTATTTAAATACTACCAGGCTTAATTTTGAAGCTATTTAGGAACATATCGTTACTAAGGACACCCTTAAAGTGTACGTTTTATTTGATCTCTTATTTTCCTATATGGGTAAGTTGGTTTGTTTCGCCTGTCTCAATTTCTAGAATATGATCTTTGGAGTGAAGATTTGACGGTTCATAATGTATCTTAAATTTAATGCAAATGTTATGTAATGCAGCAGAAAC
Source organism: Eurosta solidaginis (assembly GCA_029619165.1). Taxonomy (NCBI): domain Eukaryota; kingdom Metazoa; phylum Arthropoda; class Insecta; order Diptera; family Tephritidae; genus Eurosta; species Eurosta solidaginis. The sequence continues at coordinate 59,895 of JARSSU010039283.1, read as the reverse complement.
ATTTGCAAATCTTGCCATTTTCGCAGGATGATATATTCCTCCTTTGTCATATCCTAAAATCCTCCAGCGCCCTTTGAGAATGCCAATTGTTCTCTCAATAATACACCTAACTTTAGAGTGAATGTCATTAAAATACTGTTCATGTGAACCATCTGATGTGCTTCTGTATGGGGTTATTAACCACGGCTCAAGTGGGTAGCCAGAGTCTCCTATGTAAATGTATAAATTAATTATTTGTACAAAAAAGTTCGCTGCGCCCAATAACTTTACCTAAACCCCAGGAATTTCGATGCCTGTTCTGTTGAAATCCATCCTCCAAATCCCTTCTTTGATCGGAATGTTTCCAAACGAAGGAATCGTGAGCCGCACCACCGTATTGACAGTTGATTGCCAATATTTTGTAGGTGTGATCACATATCTGAGAATTTTTATAATTGTTTTAAAAGTGTTTAATAAAAATTTTTAATAGCAACTTACAATCATAGCGTTGATGCTGTGGTACCCTTTACGGTTGAAGTACATGTGTTCGTTAGCTATAGGTTTTTGTAAACCAATATGTGTACCGTCCACACATCCAATCACTAAAAAATTAATAACTATATTCTGTAATTCCAGGTATTTTACATTTTTCCACGAACCATTCTTTACAGCTTTGGGAGTCATCTGGTTAAAAGCATAAATATTCCGCACACAGCTTCCTCTCCATCTCGGCAACAACATGCGACGTCAACTTCGAGACAGTGCTCTGGCACATTCCTACTAAGTAGTCACTACCGACATTGTTCTGGTAGCCACCGCTAGCAAGAAGTGAAAGCGTAACTGCCAATTGGAAAATTGGAGGAACCGCTTTGGCATCGGCTTGCTTCAAATTTAATTTCTCCTGAAGGTAACTAAAAGCTTCTTTAGTTAAGCGAAATCTCTTCAAGAATCTAAAATAATTTTTTGTTACAAAGAAATAATACATAAATGATATGCTTACGTTTGCGTTCTCTTAGCCGCCTCCGGACAATTTTTTCATCGCCTTCGCTATCAGTTGAGCTCAAACAAAACAATAAAATTGGATCCATCGTAATTATTTACTTTATTTTTTATATTTTTTGCAACCAATTTGACAGTTCAAAATCTATTGTGAGCTAAACATACAATCCAATCCAATGTGGATAGTAAAAATTATTGTGAATTGAAAATTAATTACGTTCCGTTCGCTATCGTATGTTATAATCCCATTTTGTTTATACGTCTGACTTATCACGTATTTTTCTTTTGTATGGTTACCGATCCGTGATCGTATCTTACGATTCGAGCCCAGGATGGTGTCGAACAGTTTAGTACAAAACTGTCATTTCTGTTGACCAGTTACAAGCCTCAAGACATTTACAACGCAGACGAAAATGAGCTTTTCTTTCGTCCCTTACCTGACAAAACCCTAGCTCTTAAATCCGAAAATGCGTGGGCGCTAAACTATCAGAGGAAAGACTCACAATTTTTTTCTGTGCTAACATGGCTGGAGATAAGAAGCTGCTTTTGGTTATAGGTCCTCGATCTTTTAAACATGTTGCAATCGCAAAACTGCTAGTGGATTGGAAGCCTAATAACAAAGCATGGATGACTCGACAAGAAATGAATGAATGGCTGCAGCATTTCAATCGAAGAATGAAAGCCTAGAATCGAAAAATTATCTTGTTTTTAGATAACGTGGCTTCCCATCCAAAGGAATTAAACTTAACCAACATAAAAATTATTTTCTTGTCGCCAAATACAACGGCAGTTAGCCAACCCCTAGATCAAGGTATAATCCAAAATTTTAAAACTTTGTATAGAAGCTTAGTTTTAAAACACTTGCTATCTCAAATTGACAATACAAGTTCAGCCTCAGAGTTCTCAAAATCGATTAATGAACTAGAAGCTGTGTATTTCTTCAAAGCATCTTGGAATAACGTGGAAGCCACAACCGTCCGAAATTGCTTCCGTAAAGCAGGATTTTTGGAAACTTATAAGGATCTTCCATATTTTGATCCCGAAGATGACATTCCACTGGTAATATATGCTAGGCTTCAGGAAGGACTAGATTTGGCAAATGATTTGGAAGATTTTCTCGAAATAGATCAAAATGTTTTCACTAAGGACAACAATATAGAAATTCAATTTGACCAACAAGATGATACTATGGACATAGGTGATTCAGAAGATGAATTTTCAGAAGAAATAAGTGAGCCTATAATATCATATGATGAGGCTTTTGAACGTTTCAAACTAAAGCAATCACTGTTCAAGCAATCAAGCATTACCCAATTTTTTCAATCAAACTAGTATTGGAATGTAAAGATTGGTACAATGTACTTAATCGATATATGTATATGTATTTATATGTAATACTAAAGTATGCAAATAATCTTTACTTCCAAAAATTTCTTAAAAAACAATGTACAATACAATTTATATGTGTGCTATATATTTTGTGACTTCATCCCTTATAAGCGGAAATCTCCCATAGCCGGACAAAAACACTGCGACGGTGAGTGTCCGGTTATAAGGAGTTTCACTGTATTTAAAAATTCGAAATTATAATTAAAATTTCATAACAACATAGGTAACAAGTTCTGCAGACATTAAGCATGACAGCGTTGCTCTTTTCTACGATATTTATCCATATGTAAATTAAATTCCCTTAAAATTCGACTTTCTTACGACGGGTCAATAAACTTATTCGTACATTAAAATTTGCATACGAAAAGAATACAGCAACAACTTTGTAAACTACGACTTAAATTTGATTTGAAATTTTAAAAAACGTTATCATATTGATCTTGAATCGAATATTTGTATACTTTGTATTTTTGATATCTTTTTTTCTTAACCTTTTTTTATTTGTCTACAAACTCAGCCGATGGTGGTGGCGGTCGTTGGCCTACATTTGCTGGTTTCATAACATTAAAATATATGAGCATAGCAAAGAGCATTGGAGAGTTGTAGCGCCATAAGCTTCAATACATAAATTTGTTGAGTGAAGAGAAACCTGAAACATTTTTTTCTCTTAAGTGCAAAGTTAACCAAATGGAACGAAAATGAATTTATTTGAATAAATTCGAAGGTAAATAATCGATCATTTTTCAGAACGCGCTATGAAGTACTAGGGGCTGTTTGTTATTTTAATTTGTACAAAAGAGCATTCCAATGCGAAATTATGTAATGTTAAGACTCAGTGGCGTAGCTACCTTGGGTGGCACCCGGTGCGGAAGTTGGTGGTGTCACCCCATCGAAAGTAAAAAGCAATAAATTGTATGTGATAAAGGTCATGGATCATTTATTATTTATAATATTGAAGAAATAACAAAACACAATAATAACTAAGACGGAAAAGGAATTGTTTACAATTGCTTTGACAGCTGCTAACTCAGCAATTACTTCATCGAAATTTATATTTTGTATTGCCTGGTGTTCGATAGCTAATATACCAAGATTGCTAAGCCGCGATTTGGTCACTATTGGCCGCAAATAGTTTTTTATTAATATTAATTTACTAAAACTTCTCTCACATGAAGCTACGGAGACGCAAACCGTCATGAGCAATTCATGGGATGAGGAAGAGATTCTGTAAAACCCATTCTTATTCTTGATAGAACGTTAATGAATTCGATCTGTATATCTGGTAACAAGTATGATACTTTCGAAGTTTTATCTTCCTCCAATTTCATCATGTGTTCTTTCAACACTACATCAAACTTTCATAATAGTTTTACTAATTCCAAAAAAAATGTCTTTATTTTTAAATTCTTGTCCTTCATCATGTCCACGAAACGCTAAGTTTTGTTTAGCTAGAAATAAGTTATATAGTAATCTTGTCAAAAGATGATTCCACTTCTGCTTTCCTATATCCATCAATTGCAAAGCTGCATCATCTATTGTTTTATTCAATTTTAGTCTCATTCCTAAAGTTTTATATTTCTCAAGATTTTCTAGATTTTCATTTGAACATACGTGGTCAGCTACTTTCGGATTTAATTTCCACCACTTTTGAAATCCAGTCGTAAATGTTCCCGCATTGGTATTATTGGCCACAGCAAATAAACGACAGCAGAAACAGTACAGGTTATTAGAGCTGATGGAATAAACTATCCATGACCGTAGGATTTTTTCACCATCAGGCATAATTTTATAAAACCAATCTTTTGAGCGATCACGAGCGTCACCTTTTATTTTGGTTCCGTGTCTAGAAACAGTAGCAAAGGGTTCTTCTTTGTTTTGGAAATATTCACTTCCATTTTTTATTATTTCAATGCGAACATTGTAAGAAACAGGAATACTCCATTCTGACACATCATTTAATTGAAGAAATTGTTCAGTGGTAGCAATAATAGTACTGCTACTATTATTTTCAGCATCTTCTTCGTTTGTGTTAATTAATTCTATATTGTCAATGTTGCTTCTTGAAGATGAGCTGATATTATCTAAATCATCTCTTGCATTTGTATCAAGGTGAAAATCAATTTCTTTTGATGGATTTGGGCTGCCATCAGTTTTTGTAACATACTTAAAAATCGATACACACATACTTTGAGCTACATCCAATCTAGCATGTTTGGCTTTCCTTTGCTGAAATCCACTTCTTCTTTTGGATATATGCACTCCCCGGGGCATTTTTTACTTGATGTTTGTTTCTTACACTAAAACAAAAAGCCAGTTGTTATGGTCTATAATGTGAGAGTCTTTTCTCATAAACTAGTTAAGCAATATGTAATTCAATTATAAAATTATATATCTTGCCTATAAGATATTCAGCGTCAGAATCTTTTGCGGGAATCCCCGAATTATACATAGAGCTGAGCTAGTTCTAGTTGGGGAATCCTAGAAAAAGAAATTTTTGTGTTTATTAACATTATTATATAAGTGAGCGACTTTTTTTTTTTTTTTGGTTTTGTTACAACATTAGTTCATAAAAAAAAAAAAAAAGTGTTTGAGATATTAGTAAACTACCGATACCTCATTTTGGGTGGGGGGTGGGGTTGGGTGTCAATTATACCCAAATATAAATACAGTGTATGCATAAAACAAAAAAAAACCCGGATGGCGGACCCGTGCGTACCGCCTCCCGCCGTCCGGGATATATTCTTAAGTCCTTATAGTCTACAACGCTATGAACGGTCTGGAGAGACCTGTACTACAAGAAAACTTTTTTTCGTTTCGAAAATAAAACTTATTAGCAGCTTTTTGTAACTATGAAATAATCAAAAAGCATAATAAACTTCAATATCTATCTCATTAACAAATAGAAAATGTAATATAAAGAAAAAAAAAAATATATACATGCAGCTTTTTGGTGTAGCAAACAGTACGTTGGGCGTACAACTTCTTCTAGCAAACTTCTTCATGTAATCAACGTATCCTCTCTCTCTTCAATATGACTGTCAATCTGGTTCAACATCCGACGTACGGCTTGCTCCGATCTATTCAAAAAGAAGGTGCAAGGCAAAAAGCATTTTCAAATTCGTAACTAATGTTATACCATAAAGAAAAACAAAAATGAAAAATAATATAAAAACCTTTTTTTTTCTACAATATAAACGAAAATTTAATATGAACTTAGAAAAGCTATAAAAGATAAAAAGACGTTTAATGGTGTTTGTTTAGAATAGAATTTGGATATGGGTCTATAGAAAACAATAAAATTAAATGATATTATAAATTAAAAGTAATCAAAGAAAAGAATAAGACGAAGATAAACTGTGTAGAAAAATACTTTATACGGATATGGTAATCATTTGTAGTAAACGAAGTTATAAAAGAGACTACTTGTTGAGGTGTCGGTAACACTTTTGAAAAATTCTGGTATGGCGAGGGTAGAGAGAGGAGTGCTTTTTTTTCGAGTCGTCGGGATGCTGTTTGGGGATTCCCAGGTTTTCTGGTGGCCCTTTCTATTAAAAAAAAAACGCGATCTTATCACTCATTCAGAGGCAGGCAAGACAAAAACTGTCCATGTTCTGCATATTATTAGTTATTTTTTCTTTTTTCCTTTAATTAATCTGGAGTACGTTCCTTTTTATTTTTTACTTTTTATTTTCTAGAACTCAATATTGTCTTTTCCGCTTAACTACTCAATTCTACCATCTTAATAACTTACATAGCTTATTAACTTACTCTAACTACTGTTACTCTTGTTCGTGAAAAATTTTAAATTTTTTGTTATTCCATATATACCACTCTATTCATCTTTTATTCATCTATAGTAGGTACTCGCGCCTGACTGTGCTTATGATATGTTGGGAAACAATTCGACGTTACTCTACCGTAATATTCTCCGTGTTACCAGTACTTATTGTAAAGATAAATTGCGTGTGGGTCCTGACAGGCTTTCCCAGTTTTTCCTCACAAAATCTTTCCTCCGATAGCTTATTTATTTTGAGTTCCCGTGTCGGTGGTCGTTCGGCCATTATTGGGGGGCGTGTATTTGTTTTTTTTTTATGTGTAGATCAAGAATTTTTTTTTCAGCATTTTTTTATCTCTTGCCCCCAAGAGTTTTCTCTTCCGGGCAGGAGATTAGCGCATTTTGTTTAATCTCAAGACTTTAATGACAATTGGCGGCTGTATTGCCTTCCTGTATCTGAATTTTCACAGTATTTTAAATTGTCGACAACAGTCGATAGTGTAATACCATAGTCGTGGATGTCTCTTATTATTGTCATACTTTCCCAGAGGTTTTCTCCTCTGTCGTTTTTCTCACTTTTTCCCCTCTTTTTTTGATTTTTCCTCTTATGTTTTTAACTCAACACTTTTTACCATCTTTTTTTTGGTTGTCTGTCCCTGGTGTGCCTACTTTCACATCTTCGTTTTGGGGTTTTTGCGTTTTCATATTTCACTTCGGTTATATTTCGGTCTTGCCGCCGTCCAGTATTGTCCCACAATCTTAACACAACCTACAACGTTAGATTCTGATAATTAATCACCTCATACAGCATTTTTTTAACTTACCTTTATCTAAACTTTAACTAACTTAACTGGCGTTTTAAAAAATATCGTTTTATAAAATTTAATGTGTTTATTGTACGTACAAAAAGTTGCGTGCCATCTGTCTTGTCTTGGGTTGTTGTTGTAGTAACGTTGTTTGCTCTAGTTTTGCTTTCAATTCTCAACAATCAACAACACAACGCTTTCACTAATCAACGCTGTTTTGTCGCTGTCGCCCCAATTGAGTTTTAAAAAATCGTTTTCCTCCACTTTTTTTTCCTCACCTCCACTCTCCTTTCTTCATCCTGGTTTTTTGGTCCTTTCCTTTTTGGTCCTCTCTTAACAGAAAGGAGGGTGCCCTCCCCCCTCTGAGCGCGGGCCCTCTCCTCTCCTTCTCTCCTCCTTCCGCCCCTTGTTCCTATTGCTTCTATCAGGTGGGTTTCGGTGGGTTCCGAAATAAAAATTACTTTTTCTAGCCCGGCCGGATCAATAGCATATATCTCATCTCATCATTCCTTCAATCGTTATTAACATTTTGGCCTCTCTGTTAGAGTCCATAAAAGTGTCTTCTTCTGCGTTTCTAGTGTCCCGGCCTGGACTATGACTGTATGTCTGGGTTTGCGTCAGGATGGTGTTCGTAGCTTAGAGGTTCGTACAAAGGCAATGCCCACCGTACAAAAGCTCATCATATTAATTAAATTATTTTTTTCCCAATTTATTCTCTCTCAACTTACTACAGCATAGCACTTTCAAACATTTCGCCTTACCATTACATTACGTAATTATCGCTTTCTACCGTACGGGTTGTAGAAATTCCTTTCCTCTTTCCGCCAAATATTATAAATCGTATAAGCAAATATTTTTTTCACAAAATACGTTTGTACACCATAACGGACCGATATACTTCATCGAAAACTTCGACGTTCACCGAAACTTTTTTTTTTATTAATTAATATTACCTGCTAATCGATTACAACATTTATAGTCTGCATAAGTGTTACTTATAATAGTTTTCTTTTTTTATTTTATTTTTTTTCGTGTGACATAGTCTATTTATTGCTCGTTGTTGTTGGCAAAATTCTTTGTATAGCCAAGATAAATTATTTTTGTCAATTTGTATAAAATTGCTACATACAATCTTATAACTAAAAACGTATTTGAGTTCAAGAAGGTCCTTAGATAAATAAATCCAGAAAGAAGTAGTTTCTTTTTGGTTTCTTAAATTCTCAAGTTCTTTGTTGTAGTATTGATGTCGGAGCCAATGATTCTTGTTAATTTTTAACAATTTACTATTTTATTTTTACTTTTCATTTACATTTAATAACATTTTTTTTTATCATCCTTACAAATATATATATTATTCTTATCTATTTCTCACTATACAATTTCATATATCTATTATATTTTATAATCCATTATTTCCTTTTTTAGGTTTTTTGTTTGTCAATTTATCAAACGCTTTCTGTATCTGCTCAAACTCGTTCCCTTTTTCCTGCTCTTTTCGTGCTCCCTTGCTTTTTTTATTCTCCGTGCTTGCTAAAAACCCTTAACCGCATGCAATACGCTTCCTAACGCTTACTGCCCCCTCCCTATTACTCACGCTATACACGCTTCACGTCTCGATAATCCGCCCTGCCTCCTCGCAACGCTTTCTGCTTTTTTTTTTCTACAAACCGCTTCTGATTTCCCTTCCAAGTTCACAACCGTACTCCATGCCTAATTTTTTGCGCCGTCTTTTTTCTGCCCTTCGCTCGCCTTTATATATTTAATTATTACTAATACTATTTCAACATCTTTTTTCTTCTTTCACCTTTTCTACTTTTTTTTTTTTTTTCTTTTTTTTTTTTTTTTTTAAACCTTTATAAACCTATCTTTTTTTTTTTTTTTTTTTGTTTTTCAAAAAAATTAGATGTTCGGTTGTCGCGTCTTTGCTTTTTCCTTGCTTTGTTTTTTTCATGCGCCCCGCGCTCTCCTCCTTGCTTTCTTATTCTGTTCCCTTGTTTCCGCTCTCGCTTCTTCTCTGCTTTGGCCTTTTCTTCTTTCTCTACCTCGTATGGTTAAACTGACAAAATATTACTATCTTATAGCGTCCACGGAGCCGCACCACAAAGCAGGAGCTCGAGGAAACCTTAGCGACAGCTGGAGCTGTGCCGTGGGGCGGCGTCCAGAGCGGCCCGCGGGCGGGGGGGTCAGCGTGGTTTTCGCGGCGTCTAGCCGGGCAGCGGCGCGGGGCGAGCGGCCTACATCTGCCTATCTCCTATTCCTACATCCCCTATTTATCTCCCTCTGCCTCTAATTTATTCCTGCTCTTCATTAATCTTTCTTCTCCCTCCCCACTTTTTGCCTTCCTATTATTTTCATTTCTTCCTTTTTCTTCCACTGCTCTTTCCTCTTCGAAGTGTAGAGCGGAGGAAGGACGAACAGTCGGCGGAGCGCGTAGACACAGGGGCGCGCACAACTCTCGTATCCTGCCTATCTACATTTTCCCACCTTTCCCGATTTTCCATATTTCCCCACGTGTGGCGATAAATTCATCAACAATCTATACGGCCATGCTATCTATCACAATTTCCCAATTTTTTTCATCTTCCCATTTTCTTCCATTTTCCAAGTCCATTCCATCCTAAATCCACACTTCCATCTCATACACATTCCACAACATTCTTTCCCCCCACACATTGACAACCACCAAAAAATTATACAATTCGTCGCTTAAGATTGTCCATCACAGTATAGGTTAGCACAGTTGTAGGATTCAGTTCTCCATGTTCATTTCCAATGCGACAGGGGTTCCAGATCCAATTCATCACATTCCATCCGAATTCATTTCCGAATTCCAATTTTCACATTCACAATTGTTTCCACGGTGTGGGTGTGGTGCGCGTCATAAGAAACGTGATAGCGAAAATTTTCATCACGTCATCTGCTGGGTGCTTCTCTCGTCTCAAATCAATATGTCTTTCTTTATCGTATTCTCAAATCTCTCAAACACATGATCCAGGGCCAGACCAGCCAGAAGCACACATTTTTCCGTGATAATTGAGTTCGTGAGCGCGCCGGAGCTACTTTTTCCGTGAGAATTGAGCGTGAGCCGGAGCTGTAAAAATCACTAGAAGACGGCAATAAGCTCTTCGGTATCGATTATTACTATCAAGAAACCAACGAATATTTTAACAGATAGCTTGATATAATTTGTTTCTTGTAAATTTGCCTCTGCTGCTGTTTAATTTCATACCCTAGGAGAGGTTTGGTTGATTTCAAACCCCTAATTTTTCCAGACGTAAACATCGAAGAACGTTTTCAAAATCTTATCGCTTTTTTATCTTGCTACGAATTCGTAATTTCGACGAATCGTGTCGTATCGCTTCCTTTCGTCTATTTGCGTTTTTCACCATTCAGCATGAAAAAGCATTCAGCCGTATGTGCACGAATGAAAGCTTTCTCGTCCACGCAAACACAGCAAAAGCAACCAAGATGCTGCATGTGTATTTGTGTAAAAGTGATAGACATAAATGGGGGGTGGGGGATGCTGGGAAATAGAATGGCGCATGGCATGTTGTAGAGGAAATTCAACAGAGTGGTTTTGTTTAAACAAAATCAAGCCCATTTTTACATTACTTATTTTTTTAGTCTTTTTTTTTTTATTTTTTTCTTTTTTCTATTTTATTTATTTTTTATACATATCTATTACTTTTTTAACAAAATTTTAAGAACATTTTATACTTTTTCTTTTTTTTTTCTATACTACTTGTCTTTTTTTTTTTTTTTTTCATGCTATATTATTTTAAACCTAAAAACTCTATTAAAAGTACTCTTTATTAATCCCTCACTACTCTTCATTATATGTTATATGTTATTATTTGTTTAATAATATAACTGCATTGAATCGTGTATGTGAAAATCTAAGTTTCATCAACCTATTTTTGCTTTATGTTTGGTTACGTTCTTCAGAGGTATCATCAACAAACTGTCGTATGCTGATGACTTTTTATATTCTTTAAGATCTCAACTTCATATTAGTGCGGAGAATATGTCTAGCTTATCACATGTCATTCGGCTCTCTGATTTATCTAGGCACGTTTTGCGCTCTTTAATAGATATTATTATAAGACGTTATAGAGAGAATATGGAGTGGGATTAAAGGTCTACAAGAAAAGTGCAGCACAAAAAAATATCTAAGAATTATATTAGATAGTCAAGCATTGCATGCAATCCTGCTCATCCCACCTGCTGACCTAAAGGCCAAAAATATAGCGCTAGCAACTGCAACAAGGCTTAAGGCCTTGAGACTGCTTGAGTGCAGGCCGTATGGCCACAACAGTATAGCACCATTAATTATAGGGCGAAAGGCCTACATTGTCCAGCACTGAGCTTTGAAAGAGATTTTAGTGCCATAATAGAGCTGGAGGGTGGGTGCAAGGATGCTGAAAGGGCAGTACATAAACGTGTATACCGATGAACCATGAAATCAACGGAAGGGTCCGGTCTATATTTTACTGTGTCGAACCAGAAATAAGTAGATACTACAGGCTACCAGATAACTGCAGTGTCTTACAGACGGAAATTGCAGCCGTGGAAAAGACAGCAAAAAGTTTGGAGGAAGCGTGCTTAAGCTCTTAAGCTGGAGTCACGTCAATACATATATTGATATTAGACTGAGTTCCCAGTCATAAAGGGATAGAAGGTAAAGAAAAGGTCGATGAGCTACCAACGGAAAGCGCAGCACTCGGTTGATCGACGTCAAACGTCCCAATCCGTTTGAGAGAAAAGGCGTAAACAGAATCACGTGGCTGCAAAGTTTCTAAGATCATGTGAAGGTCCTACGATATAAGACTCAAAAATATGTAGGTCCCGTTCCGCTAATTTGTAGGCTAAATAAAAATTAGAACGACTCAAATTGGAAAAGAGGCTTAACCTTAACCTCTTCAGAGTTTAAACGCGCCGAGTATCCAATCAGGGACCCAAACTGTTACTGCTCTTATAATAAAAGTCCTTCTGAAAATAAAATTTCCGGACTTGAATTTATTGTATTAGCCTTTCTTTATTTATGGGCCCAGAGTTTTATACTGTCGGTAAAGAAAAGGTCGATGAGCTATCAAAGGAAAGCGCAGCACTCGGTTGATCGACGCTAAACGTCCCAATCCGTTTGGGAGAAAAGGCGTAGACAGAATCACGTGGCTGCAAAGTTTCTAAGATCATGTGAAGGTCCTACGATGTAAGACACAAAATATGTAGGTCCCGTTCCGCTAATTTGTAGGCTAAATAAAAAACTAGAACGACTCAAATTGGAAAAGAGGCTTAACCTTAACCTCTTCAGAGTTTAAACGCGCCGAGTATCCAATCAGGGACCCAAACTGTTACTGCTCTTATAATAAAAGGACTTCTGAAAATAAAATTTCCGGACTTTGAATTTATTGTATTAGCCTTTATTTATTTATGGGCCCAGAGTTTTATACTGTCCTTGTAGTTGTAGTTAGTACAAATTTAATATTTTTCAAAGTAGTTTCAATTCGAGTCAATCAAATTTTAGTTATATGCTGAAATGTTTCCTAATTTGTTTTGGTGTTTGACTGTTGCCTATGTGTTTGACAACTTTGATTGCCTTGGCTGACTGTTGTTGTTGTATTCGTTTGCAATATACAAACAAAGACCATGTACGAAAGCGCGACACAGAAGCACTGAAGCGGGCTTAGTTATGGTAAAAAAAGTGGCATTGCACTTCATTTCGTTTTCTAAATTCTTAGGCTCGTTTGCCGTTCCACCATAAATAGTGAGTAAGTATTGACTTTTTACAAACACATAAACATCGCCACATACATAGATATAGATACCCACAAAACAATTTGAGACTTATATCAGATTGATATTATTATAACTCCAGCTATAACTGACGCTGACTCAAAACACCAGGGTGAGCTCAAACACAAGGTTGGTGGCCGTGCAAAACACTACCGTCTTTTGAGTCGCGGACGGGGAACTTCCGTAGTTGGAATAGGTTGGCGAGCTAATTTACTTATGAATTTGGTAGAGCTCATTTAAATTCTAAACTGGTGGCGTTATTTGCAAGATGGAATATTGCCATTTTTACTTTGTCGTAGTTGGCTAGAAGAGCAAATATTCGGATTCATATTGCTTTGCTGATTTTTCGACAGGGCGGATAATCGATATATATATCGATGGGATACTATCATCTCTAAGCCAATACTAAGCACTGACTTGTATGCGCATAACCAAATTAATCATTATGTCTACACATATGTCCATACAAGCAGCGGAGAGCAACGCACAAACACATGCATATATCTGAGATACTTCCAAAAGTAGGCAATTATTTGTGCAAGTATCACTCACATATACACGCGCATGTGAGAAACTATTCACGTGCATCTGTAGTTATAATTTTGTAGCTGGTAACTAAGTAAATTCTGGAAACGCCTAGAAGTATGGAACGAGGAAATCGAGGAGTATTAAAGAGCGCAATCCAAGCAATCATAGAATCAGTTTGATTTAAGCAAGCTGTCAGTTGCGAAGTATAAGTGTTACTTTTCAAGTAGTCTAATAAAGACCATTTTTGCACCATTAAATATTGGAGTTATTTATTCAACAGTTTAGTGATTCGAACGTTAGCAGAAGATTTGGTATAAGCGGAATTTCAGTAAATTCGGTACAATAGGAATGATTTTGCATAACTCATGTGAGTTTGATTTCAAGGCATTGTGTCAAAATTGTTTCATATATTCTATCGTAAAGTATTGAAGTGTCGGACTCTACTTTAGTGTATGATTTTTACAGCCGACAGCTATCGTTCTTGAATGAAACTACCCCAAACCTTAAGTCATCCGTTGAATTTTATACTAGAATTTGGAAATATTTTCGTTGAGTTTTCGTTTAGATATTGAGACTTGGTTAACGTTGGTATCAACCTTTATATTTGACTTTCGTCCCAAAAATTTCCACATTTCGAACACTATAAAACTCAATAATCCCCTTTCCGTTAATGATATTAAGTCGGACTCACCGGTTAGATGAGGTTGCACTGGTCGGTGTATGGGGACCTCATATGATTTGAATAAATCCATAATAAAACCAGAAGTTTGCTTAACCACCAACATGAAAAACCCTCTCAAAAGCCAGGACCTATGTTATTAAATAGTGAGGGCTTTCTTAGATCTTAATATGTTACTTAATTCTTCTCAATCTGATAGCTTTGTCAATCCTAGTAGATTGAGTCTTAGTTCGAAAGCATAAACGACAGGAACACACTACGTTCTCAACTACTTCGACGCAAGAAATCAGTGTCCAACCAGAATATTCATCACAGGCCTTAAGTGTTGTATTTTTAGTGAAAAGTGTAAATTTGCTAAAATAAATTTGTAAGAACAGCACATGGTCTTATCTTAAATACGCCCAATCTGAATTTGATGACTAGCTGAATTTTATAACCACAGCATTAAAAACTCATGTCTGGCTCACGTTGAAATTAAACTCGCCATGTATAATGTCATTGTGTGTTGCTTTGGACTACGATCACAAATACGTAAATAAACGATCTTTTTATGTACACAGATCGTGGCGAGTAAGTTGGCAGTGCAGAAATCTATTACCACAGCTTGGTTGATTGCATTCAATTTTTTTGTGGGTACGTATGAATCGCAAGGTGCAATACAGTGGCACATATGGGCATACAAACATCCATGTCTTAAGCACTCACGATTTATTTTATTTACAAACATTTTCTGCACGCGTTGCACTGACGTTTGCCTTCTTTCTGATTTTCTTTTCATTATTTTTGTTCACTTTTCAAATCTCGTTTTCAAGCTCAAAACAGTTTCGTTTACAAGACATCGACTTATTTAGAAATACTTGTAAAAGAAAGTTTAATTTGCTTTCTTTACGAATTTTCAGAGCAAATTTTTCTCACTTCAGTTTTAGCAGTTTTTTCCAAGCTTACCGCCACGGAGCCAGCATTCTTGCAAGAAAAAGCAAACGGTGATATATCTTTGTAGATACAAAAGCAGAAGCGTGAATTGAGAGTTTAGAGAAATTTCTGTCTCAAGATTGTTGTGCCTTTTAATGAAAGTAGTATTGCATTTTTCTACTTTCTTCCTTTGTAGTAGAAGCTGATTTACTTGTGCACAAGTATCTATATATGTATGTTTGTATGTTTACATGCAGCAACACCCGCTCTGCTTTAGACATTGATGTCGATGATTTTCTTACCTTGAGTTTATTGACCGAATAAAAAGCGAAAAGTACTTTACAAGCAGCCTCATAATGGACAATGAAACTTGAAAAGAAAAAGTTACAAATCATGTCTAATTATTTTATTGATATAAAAATAAATAGCGGATGTCACATTATTGAATTAAGCTTACGGAGATCGTCGAAATTTATATTCAGTATTATTTTTTGTTTTTGTTGTTGGTTATGATTAACGTACTCTAAGTGAAGTACCTGAACTACCTACCCCAACTGTTTTGTCAGATGAAGGATTGACTACTACGCCTCATGTCTTTTTGTCACATAATGGTTCCATCCTGGTCGAACTTTTCATTACATCAAGGCTGTGTGTTTTCATTGTAACCTCTCGTACAAACTTAATGTATGGGCTAAGTATCAGTATAGCTCGGTGAGTATTCTTATCATAAGTAGTCTAATTCAACACCTTACCACTTGTTCAGTCCAGAAAGAAAGCATTCCGAAACGTTTTTATTCAAGTTTCTCAATCATCAGGTCATTTTAAAGATCACTACAAAATATGAAGTTTTTGGTTCACCTCCTTTTAAAACCTGATACATCGAAGAATGTTCGTTAAATTTTACCCAGGAATACTATCGACAGACTATTCGTTCTTTTAAGACGGCGCCTTATTTTCAAGGATTAACTGAAGGCTTTTGAGAGTATCCCATCTTTAGACTTTGGCAAAACCAGACCTACAGCAGCGAACCTAATTCAATAAATAGGTAAGTTTAAATTGAGATGGCTGGTTAGTGAAGACCTCACACAGACTGGATGAGACCACAGTGTGACCACGGCATCCGGTTCCATGTACCGGAGCGACTCCGGTTTTTGCCAGTTAAGGGCTTTCATTTCAGTGTAACTCCATTTAATTTGTTGCGGCCCTCCCACAAATTTTGATCCTCCCAGCAAAACCCTGCAGCTGGACTACTCCATATTCTCCTGCTCCAATCCATCACTACAATGTTCATAGCATGGACAGGAGCAATAAAGAGCAACAGCCCTGTCCCCGTCTTTTCCCCCTCTTTGTAACACCAGCACACGAGTAGGCCTGGGACATAAATTTTTAGTCCTTAACAGCCTGTGCATCGTTTGCCAGCACAGAATATAAACGTCTACGACGTCCGCCCAATGAAGATCCTTGCTCAGCGACGGAAATCCACCGACAGGTGCTTTTGTCACACCGTGTTGCCAAGCTGTGCAACCAGAAATACAGGGTACTATGGCGCCTGAACAGCACATGCGTTCCAGCCTTATAGAACCTAGACGTAATCACCTGTATCTTACAACAAGAGTGATGGCACCTCTCCTGTTGCACTTCAGAATACTGCAGCTAAACTGTAACGGTTTAACTGGAAACATTACGGAGATAGTCGATTTCATGAAACGGCAGAACCGTTGTGTACAAAACAAGTGTGATACCTTGACCGTCAAATGCCTGACAACATGTTCAGTATGGCTACTTTTTTTGGTTTTAGCTGATAGTCACTTTAGGAAGCAGTTTGTTTGATTTTGGGGACTATGTCTAGATATAACATTTGTCTTATATACAATGGGCACAACATCCGAATCCTGCTCTAGCTATATATGCGAGAATATCTCGAAAACGGGAACTTATATGTAAAATCTGGTTCGATAAATCCGTGCAACGGGATAAACTTCTTCCTTCCTCCATATTATTTATAAGACCAGAAAATTTTCTTTCCTCCGTCATTTGAAGTTCTTATCCGCTGATACCGAAAGATTTTACAAAATTATTATCTCATTTGCGAGTATAATATTTGTTGGCCTATTGGCCTGTAGATAATCAATCAAATTCAAAGATGGCACTATTGGAGGTGTCTAGTAGGCAACAATAATAGCAACCATAACTCTATTACGATCGCAGTCATTTAAATATTTTGCCACTTCTATGCCCTCAAAAATATATCGCTTGCTCTTTGGTATGTTAGATGATTTTGTGTTGGTATGTCCACACACTCACTTGAGAACTAAATATGCCATGAAATAGTAAAAAATCCAAGTTGAATGAACTCATAACTGAAGTGGGAATGATGCGTCAAAAAGCAGGCGTATCTAACGAAAGACTTAAGCAACAAACTTGAAAAATGGAACAATGCAAACAAACAAATTAAAAAGCTCACAGAGACTGCTCATAACTTACATATATACATAAATATATGTATGCACGTTAATGTGCAGAGTATAAAAGAAGTTTTTAAATACAGAGGTATGAGAATATTTACGTGTTTGCGTAGCATTTATACTATTCTAAGCCCAAAAGCACTCGGCTTTATGAACATAATGATCTGATATAGCAAGAAAACACGACAATAGATAGGTAAATATGTACATTTTACATAAAAGTCTTTAAAAGATTTCCTCACAGAATAGATCTAGAAGAATGGACTAATTTACTGTAATAAAAGTTATGAGACCAAAGCTCACCATCAACAGCATTTGATTAAGGAAGTAATGCCAAATAAACTTAAGGTCTAGGGGTACTAAGCAACAAAAGAAGCTAATTACGAGCTAACTGCAATTTAGATAATTTTTTTGTAGTTAAATAAAAAATGTAATTTTCCGAAATCCGGAATAATATAGTCAGATAATATTACTATTATTTTTTTCTCAGCAATTGATAATTTTTTCTCCAGAGCGAACACAAGCAGAAATACCCTCAGAGATCATGATTCCACGATTACCGAAAATATTTTACTACTACTACCATTATTACGCTTGGTTTCAAGCCAGTTGGACGAACGTCTTACCGCTATCCGCGTAAACGCAAAACTGTTTAATATATCACCCATTCACTGACAAAGAAAAAAGACGATGAGGTAAAATACTCTTTCTATGAATGCTTAGAATAAAACTTATGGTTGGCTACTTTAATATCAGGGTGAGTAAAGAAACTTCCCACTGTCGAAAATTACAAAATACACAGGTAAACCTCTGCTTACGGACTGGGGCTGACTACATCGGTGCTTGAAACCAGCACAAGCAGCTGGACGTGCCTCCAGTATTTTAGCTGTGTGCACGATACGAGGACCTAACTTCGACTTTGGTCATTATCTCATCGCAACCAAAATACGCGCCCGCCTATGTGCGGCTAAACATAAGGAACAAAAAGCAAGGAAAGCTAGACATCGAAAAGTTGCTATCGCAACAGACTGACAATGATTTCGCAACACGACTTTCACAGCTGCTTTCTGCGAACACAAATCAGCGCGACAAAATACAGGAGAAGTGGGGGCATATTTTTAAAGCACTTCGCACCGCTTCCGAACAAAAAACTGGTTACCGGCGATCACGGAAAATAAACTGGTACGATGAAAAATAAGCGAGGCGCCTCTAAAACAAGAAAAAAGTAGAGGCAGGAAGTCGTAAGTGCGAGAAGATTGAGCTGCTAGCCACCAGGAATAACGCTCGCAAATTTTAACAAAAAAAAATTGGCGACAATCGGAAGTTTTAGGTCCGAGGCAAACTCCTGTAAGAAAGGAAAACGGCGACCTTGTAACCGCACATTTTCTATGGAACACTTCTCTGCTCTGAAGGGTTATGGATTAAAAGGTTTAATGTGGTTATATTAATCGTTCCCGAGATGTTACCTGATCTATATCCGGAAGTGAACCAGCATCAACAATAACACTCCCAAAAAACTTCGGGGAGTGTCTTTATCGTTTATACAACAACAACAACTTGGAACTAATGTCTCCATATCCGACTATGACGAAGTCAGAATAGCAGTACTGATGAATTGCCAGCGGATCTATTTAAATAAGCCTGTGAGGAGTTGGAGGGCTTTATGGTCAGCTTCTTTGAAAATGGTCGAACGAGGGGATCCTGCATACCACGCCAACTATCGCGGAACCAGCGTTCATAATATCAGATATAAGGTCTTGCAAGGGTATTGCGAAGAATTGAAACCCATCGTCAATTGGCTGATTGGACCTAAAATCGATAATATTACGTTAGCAACACTAAGGGGTACTGTCATCTCTAAGCCGATGCTAAGCAGTGACTGTATGCACATCAATAATTCAATCATTATTTGTACACATATGTACGTACACGCAGCGCAGAAGAGATGAACAAACACATGCAGATATCTTATCTGAGATGCTCCTAAAAGTATGCAATTATAATTGAGGAAGTGTCGCTCACAAATACGCGCGCATATGACAGCTACACACGTACATCTGTAGTTATAATTATATACCAATAACTAAGTAAATTCTGGAAGCGCCTAGAAGATGCAACGAGGAAATCACACAGTATAAAAGCAGCGCAATATATAGCTTCTCCAACCAAATTGTCAACCTTACCTTCGAGCGGCGAATCCCGTTTCACTAACAGACGAGGCTCTGGCGACCCAAGCTCCTCATGGAACTTGCGGGTGGGGAGGGAGGGATGGCCTGAAGGTTTAATGTGGCCATATAAATCGTTCCCGAGATGGTCGGGCCAGCACCTTAATGGTGTTGTGTTACCGGAGCGTATCGGATCTGTATCCGACAAAGGACCATCACGTCGATAACACTCCCCAAAGCCTTCGGGGTGTAACCTAATCGCTACAAGAAGAACAACAACAGGCGCGAGAATCAGTTTCGATTAAGCACGCTATCTGTCGAGCAATAGAAGTGTTAATTTGAAAGTACTTGAATAAAGGCCATTTTGCATTATTAAATATTGGAGTTATTTATTCAACAGTTTAGTGATTCCAACTTAGCAGACGGTTGCAAATAAGAGGATTTGCAGTAAATTCGTTACAATATTTTTACTATACGTCAAGTGCAAAAAAAACTTACACACATCAAATCTTCGTCTGGATTTGGATTTCCCTCAAAACTCATACGGCAGTGCAAAATAACTTTGAGCAGCAAAATCAGCTCAGTTAGAATTGGAAAGGACCACTCCGAGCCGATCGAAGTACATACTAGGTTACCTTTGTCGTACGATTTCTATAACTTGATCCTGGAAAAAATAATAATAGCTGCAGAGCTTAACAGCTCTGGAACAATCTTCTTTAAAAGCGGAAAAAGAAGCGCGAAAGATGGTTTTGATGATGAATGAGGACAAAACGAAGTACCTTCTCTCATCAAGCAAAGAGTCGGCGCATTTGCGATCCAAAATCATGCTTTGAAAATCACTAATCGTACAGGACGGGTGCAGAAGCTTCGACCATGACAACGTCAGATGAGGCGGCTCTGGGAGAGTTTGAAAGAAAAGTTCTTCGAAAGATGTACGGGCCTATTTTATGATGGGCTGTACAGGCTTTACGCTGACATCGATTAAGAAAAGGTGTGTATATGAATCCAGCATATAGGCTGTTATATACGCTCGATAGAGCTAGAAAACTACTTGAGAGGCCCTTTAAACCCCAAAGTGCAACCAGCTTATAACAAGAAGTAGGACTACCACCTTGGCGGCATATCTTCAAACGAGAGGGGTGCACTCTAGGTGCAAACGAAGATATTCTTACTGGCATATAAGTAGCACATCCATGTAAAACCAAATCCAAGTGAATTGTCTTCTTCTTCCTCTTTCAGCTGTGAGTTGAGCTGTTGTCTTTGATTCATATGCCAAATTCTAGACGCTAAGACTAGATCACAAATGTTAGCACCGGCATGGCGGTTGAATTTAACGCCAGCTGCCGTGTCGATTCATAGGATGGAATCCCAGTACCCGAAAAGGGTATGATATGGGATCCCGAAAAATGTAACCCACTCATAACTGTGTTTAAAAAAAGTATGCAGATTTGCAATGAAAAATCAGCTTTGTATTAACACGTTTGACGATCTTCCTGCAATGATCCAATGAACATTTTATCCGTTGATTAGAAATATTTTCGTATCCGGAAGTTGATATTATTTTACATTTAATTTCCAATGTCATCACCTCTACACACTCTCTTCTATACTCCCTCTTACGCATTTGTTTTGTTTGGCCAATCACTTATCTCCAAATACCAGCACACTTGTCAACTCAATGAGCTTTTGAAATAAAATTACGTCTTTGTCCATACATTAATTTTTGAGGAAAACGAATTTGGTCAATGAACCCAGCTAATACGCTCGCACAAAGTCTTATACATACATGTATATATATAAGTGAATTCATCCAATAAACAACAAAACAAAAATATTGATGAGTTGTTAATTCTCCCCGGCCGTTGAATTGACAGTTGGCTTTTCCAATCCACTTTTCAACAATCAGCAGTGTTCTTCTGTCCGGTATTCGTATAGAAAAGCTAAATATGCTCAGCTTAGGACCCCAGCGGGTTGGGGGGTTTGGAATATACCCGCAGCAGGTATGCTTATCTTAAAAGGCGAGAAAATATCAAATTGATTCAAGGGATTGTGTGGTGCAACCCTTTGAAGGGGATGCCAGCGCAAATTGTAACTTATCCAACCCAATTTTCAATCTACCTACCCATGACGAAATCTGTTGCTATGGCAGCCGAAGATCTCGCGACCCCAATTTCCTTATGAAACAAGGCGGTGGGCACCAATGTGGCCTTAAGGATTCAATGTGGTCATATTAAGTCGTTCCCGAGATACTCGGGCATGTACTTTTATGGTAATTGTTACCGAAACATACCAGACCTATATGCGGCAAAGGACCATGTACATCGAAAACACTCCCCAAAGCCTCATTGGAGTGGCTACAAGAACCACAACCACATGCTAAGCTCAGGAGGAAAATATCCATGATAACATGGCAACAGTATAGTGGGGATGTTGAAGAAAGTGCACCACATTTTAATAATACGTTGCAATCTACATTCAGTTCGTGTGTTCTTCGATATCGTGATACTCAAATTCTTAAGCACCCTAAGGCTCGCTGGTTTAAGAAGTGCAGAGAAGTCGTTGAGTGATTATCGTCTGTATTCCATTCACCGTCACGTATATAACACTCTTAAAAAGAAGTGTTACAGGGAATTTCTAGGCAAAATTAGAACTCAAATACCCACTTATCCAAGAGCGTTTTATGATTTCGCTAGCTCAAACGGTATGACTCATAGACTTACATTATGAAATTTAACGACAAGGTGTTAAATAACCGTGTTTGTGTTTCCAACATGTATAGCTGCTTTGTTGATTTACCATCTATACACCTATTTAAGTACCCATGCTTAACCTCATTCAAGTCCCATCTATATCCGCTTATTACGTGTTAGCTTGCCTGCAATAACTTGGAATATCCTACAATAGTGGTCCCGATGGAATCCTTACCGTTACTTTCTAAAAGTTGTGCTGAATTTTCTAATATACCTTCAAATCATTTATTTAATGCGTCGTTAAATATGGTATATTTCCTAGAATCTAGAAAGAAACATTAATCATTCCTATCCATAAAAGCGGTAGTAAATCATGTTTCACATTGCATTGCTAACTTAGTGTCAAACCTAAATGGTTCGAATCCATTATCACAAATGATTTGGCTTATTAATTTCCTCATATATCAGCCAATCTTATCATGGTTTTTGTAGTGGCTGATGTAGTTAGAATTAACCACATATCAAGGTTATAATTTGCTTTATGTTAGAAGCGCATACCAACCGTGGAATGCTTCACAAGAACATATCAAAAGCAAGTTTCAATCCTTTGGAATGCTTACAGAGCAAAAAAGCTTACTTGGCGATACCGAATGGCATTCAAATTTAACGTGTTCTCCCTACACGCACAAAAAATGTATTTGAATGTTTCGATGGAGCTTCTTCCTGCATTTGATTTTTACTCAACATATACACAATGGAACATCAGATAAGTTGAGATAGATCTATACTAGTTCATAACTATAATGATTTATTATTTATTATTATATATTATTATTAATTATTTGAGTTTTTGTACAAGTAAGACATAGTCTTTTAGATAGTACATCAATCGGATTACATTATCAAAAATAAAAGTAGAGTAATATAATATAATATTGTGATGAATATTAGTGACTCTAAATGATACTCACACCACTAGTCTGATGCTCAGTAAATGAAGCCACAACAACAATAAAGCAGGCAGTCACTTGTATCTACATAAACGAATCAATCATTATGTCTACACATATTTACGTACACGCAGCGGATAGAGACGCACAAACACATGCATATATCTTATCTGAGATATTCCCAAAAGTAGGCAATCATCTGTGGAAGTATCACTCACATATACACGCGCATATGGCTATGCGAGTGGCTATAATAATCGTGCATCTGTGCTATAGCTGATAAGATGATAGCTGGTAGTAAATTCTAGAAATAGAAACGCCTAGAAATATGCGTGGATACCAAAGAGTATAAAAAGAGTTTGATTTAAGCACGCTATCTGTTGAGAAGTAGAAGTATTATATTGGAGTTATTTATGCAGAAATTTAGCGATACGAACGCTAGTAGAAGGTGTGAAATAAGCGCAGTTTCCCAAAATTCGTTACAATATAATGTAAATACAAGAGTTAAAAAGAGAATACAATTTTTCTTTAACAATTAAACATCCTCAGTTAAAATTTTTGTGACAAGGATAAAGATATATAATTAAAGGTAATTTAAGGGTTGGGAAATGATAATACTGCTTGCTTAAAACATTCTGCTTTCCTAAACAAAGAACATTCTAGATGGCGTAGTGTACTTAAAATTCGGGACTAATAGATTCAAAGTCCGTATAGATTGGCAGAAACTCACCTTGTTAAATAAGTACGGCGGCTTTTGTGAGTGTATTAGCTTATGCAAAAAAGAGAGATTTCGCATTTTTGGAAATTATAAATATCGCATCCAAGAATCTGCATTGCATATGAAGATATGTGATCAAATTTCTTTTTTCGAAAAAACAAACCGGGCAACACTGTTAAAGGCGTTCAGGTTGAGTCCAGCTTACCGTATATTAGTTCACCATAAGAGACATGAGGTATTATTAGAGCTTTGACCAGTGTCATCTTAGCGTCTCGTGGTAACAAATAGGTAGTTCTGTATAAATTACGCAGGGTATTATATATCTTGCTTACCACAAGGTTGATATGGTCAACACAAATCAGCTTAGTGTTGATTTTATAACCTAAATTAAAAAAAAATGTAAGGCGCGATAACCTCCGAAGAGATCTAAGGCCGAGCTTCTCTTCCAATTTGCGTCGTGCTCCTCTTGATTTTCCCTACAAATTGGCCAGACGGGACCTACATGTTTTATGCCGACTCCGAACGGCATCTGCAAGGCAGATGAGTTTTCACTGGAAGAAATACAACCGGAGCGCTTGCCAAACACTGCCGACGGGCGACCCCGCTTAGAAAAATTTTCTTCTAATTTAAAAACTTTATTTCTGTAATTTTGATGTTGCTTTGCCCCGGGTACGAACTCGGGGCATACGGTGTGGTAGGCGGAGCACGCTACCATCACACCATGGTGGCCGCCTAAATTAGTCATGAAAAATTATTTTATCTCCATTGAGAATAATATCAGGAAGGTTGTTTACGTCATTTGATGACGCAATCGCCTTCGATTTAGATGCATGGAGAGATAGTTTATTTAGGTTAGCCCAGTTTGCTATACGTCTTAAATCTTCATTAAGCCTAGCAAATGAGTCTTCGGAAAGACGAATAGTCGAGACATGTATATTTGGGTATCGTCTGCATATAAATGTATGGAGGCATTGTGGCAACAAGTAACTATGTCATTGATGAAAAGAGTAAACAATATTGGGCCTAGGATCGATCCCTGCGGAACACCAGATGTGATTGGTTTTAAACTAGAGACTTGGTTATCACATTGAACCTGTTGAAATTGCTCGGAGAGATAACTTCGCATTAACTTGATTGCTAAAGGACTGAAGTCATAGCTGACTTTGAGCTTGAAAAGAAGTACTTTGAGATCAACCGTATCAAAAGCTTTGGAGAAATCCAATAGTACTAACACAGTAAGTTCAATGTTGTCATATGCTGGACGTATATCTTCAAGAATCCTTAGCACAGATGACGCACAGCTGTGCCCTCTTCTGAAACCCGATTGGACGTCCGATAGCAAATTATTTGTATTTATATGGTAGATTATCTGCGTTGCCAATAACTTCTCATATACCTTCTATAAAAAGGGCAACAGACTTATCATTCTAAACCCATTGCAGGAACTCGGAGACTTAGTTTTGGCTTTGACTTGAAAATTTGGCAGCCGCCGTGTAAAGAGGTAATATGTGGGCCTAACCTACCTAAGTAAATTCCACAATTCAAGTCATGGGACACCTTACTCAGAAAAAGCTTATATGCCGTGCAGGTGCCCTTCGGAGTCGGTATAACTCTTATAGGTTGGCCAGTTTGTATTACAGAGGAAAAAGCAAAACATCACAAATTGGAATATACTTCTAATTCTTAGGCCCGGTTTTTCAGTAGTTAATTCAGCTAAGCTTAAACTAAGTTTGCTTAAACTCTTGTTAAATCTAAACTCCAGTTAAATTACTGAGCAGGTTTTCAGTCACAGTTTAAGGCCGCCTTTGGGGTGGGCTTTTTTGTACGGCAACATTGGTACTTTATTGTCTAGATAATTTGAAAATACGACAACAACTGGATTTTGCTTACCCAACAAACATTTAAATGATATATGTTTATCTAGTTCCGGATGCGATATCCAACATCATTATCTAGTTATTCACAAACCAGATAGTTCTCAAGTTGATATACAACTTCATTCTCCAATCACTATCCAACCTTTGAGATATTTTCTAAAATTTATAGTTCTCGAGTATATCATTAGCATTTTCAAATTATTATCCAACCTTTGAGAGATTTTGAGAATTCTCATATAAATATTCAACACATTTCTCCAGTTGATATCCTACATTGGATATCGAGTTGAAGTTAAGTTGAAAAAAGTCTCCAAGGGGGTACCACCAAAACCAACAGCTGTTTATTGTGAGAAATAAATACCTGATTGATAGCTGTAATGAAGCGTAATTTATCAAAAATAAATTATATATATTTTATTTTATAAAAGTGGTTATTTGGCGACCTTATACTTTGTAAATATATTTTAAGCTGGCTTGAGGTCCGTGGATGATAAATTAAACCGCAAGTTTTATTTATTTTATTCCCAATATATTTCGATTACACACGGTAATCGTCTTCAGAGGAAATAGTTATCACGTCTTTACTGCTTGACGTGGAATGTATCACTGGGGGATGAAAATAAATAATTTATCATCCACGGACCTCAAGCCAGCTTAAAACATATTTATTTTATTTTATTTTCGTGAAAATACTGTAGTATTGGAATTTTATACTAGAGTCCAGTCAAAGAACCACAAGTTGGGAACGATCATTTTTTCAACTTAATTAATAGCATTTTTTGCTTCATAAATAATTCCCTCTTTTGCTGAGTACACTATGATTCCTAAGATTGGTAACAACCCTTGAAATTTTAGAAGTATGCCTAGTTACCAACATGGGCTCTAATGGTGCTCAAGCCTAAAAGCTTGTTGGATATTCGACTCCAATTCGAAAGAACACAAATAATTGATAGGTTAACTAGAGTTAAACCCTGCTAGATTGGCCTCTTAAGCTCAGCTTAAACTTCAGTTAAAGTAGAACAAAAACTGCAGAATAAGTTTGAGCGTAGTTTAACTGAGTTGAACTTGTAATGAAAAAGCGGGCCTTAGTCTGTTATCAAATTTGAATTTCTGTGTTTAAAAATACCCTATTTATATCAGCTATTATTAACATGTCTTTATCGAGTACTGAAGTGACGACCAAATCCTTTACGACCGTATTTACAAAATACACAAAGTAAATGTTGACCATTATGCTACCAACTGGCCTGCATCCAAAAATATTGTGTGTGAATTGTATGTCAAATTCAAAGCCATAACAAAATCCTCAAGCCTCTTGCCGGCAGCCCTTGGGGCACAGACATAACCACTAATATATCAATTAGCCGACCGCATTCCCAATATTGTCGCCAAGCGTGAAATAAACATACTGGAAAAAACTGCTGGACTGTCAAAAAGCCGCACTTAGAGCTGCCTAAGTATGCCTTCATAAGTCGCTAGAACATGGTCTCCAGTGAGGCGGTAATACTTCTCAAATATACTGATAGCCAACTGAGTGATGAAGCCCAGCTTAGAGCAATATAAATAGACACCTCTTCAAGCACTACGAAGAGATCCGACACTTGAGCAGTCACTGAAACCCGTTCTCATAGCCAAAAACCTTGAAATTGCAGTTCAGGTGCCGTTTTCCCCAGACAGACGCACACCACTCTAGCTCAGCTTTGATCTCTATACTGTAACATGCTACCCTCTTATTTATCCAGAATCAATCCAGACATACCAAATGCATGTACTGCTTGAAAAGTGTACCCACATGACACTCAACATTCTTTCAATTGCAATGTGGAACCAACACCCCTTACACCCTTATCTCTTTGGTCCAATAATCTGAAACAGCATCTGTTATAGGATATAGGATATCGGTGACAATTTGTGAGTGATCGCCCTACAAAAGCAACAATAAAAACCGACTCACATGTATATCATATTGACTATCACATTCCTTCATTTGGATTTTATTATTTAATTATTAGCTTAATCTTAATTTCGACCAAAATTTGCTAATTTACTTCTTATGGCTGATCCTTTGCTAGATTTGTAAAGAGAACAGACGGCTTGACGGGATGCTAAAGATTCAGTAAACACGCAGATTGTGGGATATGCTGATTATATTGTAGTGGTAGTAGTGGCCAAGAAACTGGACCTGCTTCTATCATTATGTAATGACGCCGTAAGAAGAATAAAGGAATAGCTGACCAATACGGGACTGGAGCTGGCTAGCCGAAAGACAGAAATGGTACTAGTAAGTTCCAAACGGTCGGCGAACGAGTTAGTCTTAACTGTTGGTGATCATCAAATCACTTCAAAGGATTCTCTAAAATACTTAGCACTTCAGAGCGGTGGGAGAGAAAATTACCAAAGTTAATGGATCAATTATGCGAATAATGCCTAACATTGGTGGTCCGAGCGAAGCTACTCGTCAGCTATTGGCCATAATAACCAGCTCGATAATACTATACGCAGCACCAGTGTGGTACGGATCTAAACTGACCCATCAAAAAGACAGGTTAGCAGCATACCGACTTGCAGCTATATAGCAAGTGCTCTTCGGATGGTGCGGACGATGCGATCCTGGTCCTTACCCGGAAAATCCCAGTGGACTTACTCGCTAGCGAAATAACCGATCTGTAAAATACTAATATAGGGCGACCATCTGAAGACGCCAAGAAAAGGGCAAGGACACTAACAATAGCTAAGTGGTAAGAACGACGGGAGGCCTCGAATAATGGGCGTTGGACCTTCACGCAGCTACTGAGTGGACATGGCGGTTTCAAATAGTATTTATGGAAGCGTAGGAGAGAGGAAGATCATCTTTGCCCAGGTGTATCACAGAGTTAGAAAACGCAGAACACGTCATGTTCCACTGCCCCCGTTTTCGCGAGGAAAAACTCACCTTGCATAGACTTTTTGGGAGGTACCTACCACGAGAAATTTAGTATCACAAATGTGCAACAGGGAGGAATGCTGGACTGCAGTGAGCAAAATGGCATTTATAGTCATGGCACGCCTGATGGATGCTGACAGAGAGCAGAGATGCAGCCGAAGCGTGGTGGTGAATAAATCGACACTCAGAGCAAATAGCGGGAACCTGGACACAGGGACAAGAGCAGGCTCTTAAAAAAATTAGATATATGGAACGCCACCCTGAAGTAATGCGAACGTGGTACCGTGGTGGGCGACGGTTCCAAAACTGGGGCTGTATTTTAGTCTACGGACACACGGTTGCTGCGATGGCAGCAATTATGGTGCATTAGGCATTTTCAGCCCTCCCGCAAAAAAAAAGAAGACGGCTTGCCAAACAAATTGAGGTTCGTATGCCAACTAGTTTTGATGCGGTATATGACTAGTTGATGGGACTGCAAGGTATTTACACATACATATGTGCATATATAAATATTATTCGTATGTGCTTGTGGTGAACTTCAGTGGTTGTTTCCCACTTGTGTTTGTTATCTTTTTGGCCTTCAAAGCCGGACGGTAAAAGTGAAATGTGTCGACAGCGCAGTCAAAGTCAAATTCGCTGCAGACAGCACACCAAATAGAGTCATTTAACTGGAAGTCCAAACACAGCCATACAAACGCACATTTGTATTCATAATTAAAGGCACACATATGTGATCATTTATTATCAGAAAGCTGTTGTGTGATGTGTGTAAAGTATTTTTGACTTTTGATTGGTATTTTTAAGTTTGAACTGAATACCTATACCATGGCTTATTTATGTAAGTAACAAGAGAGAAAGGTTTGTGGTTATAGACGCATTTCATTTTCTGTTGATTCTTAATGTTTCGTATTATTTTCGTAATGCAATGGACACAGCAACAACGTACAAAGTCAATGAACTCTTGCTTGAAAGAGGTTTTGGTAGAGCTTTTTTTAAACTCGATTTTGTAAGCCCAATTTTGTAATAGTCTTTATTCTTTTTCTTACTTAATTAACAAGTTATGCACATGCATATGTATGCATGTATGTAGATAGTTTCATTGCGAGTTTGTATTCATATTTAAATGTAAGTTTTTTTGGAGATGAACAGATGTTAAAATTGTTATATATTTAGATATATGTATATGTACGTAAAATATGCTTCGGTGTTGAGGTTATTGACTCTTGAATACTGTGTTCTCTATATGGGGTATTCCATCCCATTTCGACCAATTTTGAACCCGACCCCTTGGAATTGGCTGAAAGTTTTTCTTCTTTTTCTAGCTTAGAAAGACGTTTTTCAGAAGTTTTTCAAATTTTTTCATCCAACTCAAAAAAAGTTATAAATTAAAAAAAAACACCGTTTTTGTTTTCAAAATACTATATCTTTTTCAAAAATTTGACCATTTGGGATCTTTTTTTTTAATTTGTTTTTAAATGTACTTTTCGGAAAAAATAAAAAAAAATTTTAAAGTTTTTAGAGATTAAAGAGATTTTTCGAATTTTTTTTCTCATAAAAAACTTCAATCAATTCTGCAATCATCCCCACTAATCCCGGAGTGAGCCGAACATTTTTTTTTATTTAATTGAAAAAAAAACTTTAAAATTGTTTTGTATTTTTTCCGAAAAGTACATTTAAAAATATATTTTAAAAAAAATGATCCCAAACGATCAATTTTTGAAAAAGCTATAGCATTTTGAAAAAAAAACACCATTTTTTTCAAAATATGTAAAATTTATTTTGAGTTGGAAAACGGTGTTTTTTTTCAAATTGCTATAACTTTTTCAAAAATTTACCGTTTGGGATCCTTTTTTTTTAAATATGTTTTTAAATATACTTTTCGGAAAAAATACAAAAAAAATTTTAAAGTAATTAAATAAAAAAAAATTCTCGGCCCACTCCAGGATTAGTGGGGATGATTGTAGAATTGATTTAAGTTTTTTATGATAAAAAAAGGGCGAAATTCGAAAAATCTCGAAAAACTGAAAAATCACAAAAAAAACTTTAAAAATTTTTTTCAATTTTTTCCGAAAAGTACATTTAAAAAAAAATTTAAAAAAAAGGTCCCAAACGGTCAATTTTTGAAAAAGTTATAGCATTTTGAAAACAAAAACGGTGTTTTTTTAAAAGTTCATAACTTTTTTTGAGTTGGATGAAAAAATTTGAAAAACTTCTGAAAAACGTCTTTCGTAAGCTAGAAAAAGAAGAAAAACTTTCAGCCCATTCTAAAGGGGTCGGGTTCAAACTTGGTCGAAATGGGATGGAATACCCCATATACTTCACCTGTGACTGCAACATTAGAAGATTCTTTTATTGAAAACGATCATACCAGTATTTTGAAGTTGAAGTATCGTGAGACTAGACTTAGTAAGGTAAGGTTGAACTTGCCAGTGAATAAAGATATCATATAGATTGAACATGTCCATATTATTACCAGAATTTGTTAGACGACCGAATGGAAAACTCCAACAAGGTACCAGGAAAATTACTTCACCCCCTTGGCGCATACTAAGAGTTTTCTAGAACCTAGAAATAAGCTTAATAGCTGACTCAAGATCTGACAACTCTGCCGCTTACTGTAGCTGGAGTCTTGTATTCTAGGACACTTCTTGATCGCTGCCGTGCACTATGAATATATATGTATATATATTGACGCAATGGCAGCTTAAGCACACTTCTTCAAGAACTTCTGCTGCTTTCTTCACGGCTACAATTTTCGCCTGGAAGACACGGCAGTGAACTTGAAGCCTGTGGGATCCCCTTGAACACAAACCATTTCCTTCCGTTAATTTGGAGCCATCGTGTACACAATATGTACAAAATGATCTGCGGTTTCTGCGGCATTGTATCAGCCTTGCAGCTTTATTGTGGTCCTAAGATCTCTTTCAAAGTGCAGGCACGGGATCATGTAGTCTGTTCCCCAATTTTTAATGGGGACATACTGCCCCGGGGTCTTAAGCCTTATTTCTGTTAGCAGAATTATATTTTTGGTTCCTGTCAACAAACTAGTTGAATGGTTCTCTGTCGAACTGCTTAAGCAATTGGTTTATGATCAGTGTCTATAGCATTGGTAATAACACCTCACTCTGCGTCGTTAACTTTCTTTTGTAGCCTAGCATAGACACCATTGCAACGTGATCATTCTGCAGCTTAAAATTGAGCCGATCTAATTTTTTAAGGCCGTAGTCCTTTGAGTGCAAACAGCTAGCTCTAAGTTTGCAGGACGTGGTTCATTTCTGTTCTACCCCATTCCACATCTGGGCACGGCGTTTAGAGCTGGGCAAAAGTTTTTATCGCACATTAAATTTTGGTATCTTTCGCCAGTTTTGGTACTGCTGGCTTCGTATATGAAATGCGGACGTTGCTACACAATTCTTCCGCATCATCTCCTGATGGGAGATGTGTGCTAAATATCGCCGCAAGAAACTCTGCATTACTATGTGATGAGTCCACGTCGTCTTTTTTTATCAGTCCCTGCTGTGTATTTCCCTTAGATAGCACTTTAATTAGTCTTAGCCGATTCGCTGGAGCCACTATATTCGCACAGAATTTTTTCATGGAACCCTCCTTGACTTGCTGATTTTACGTTTATATATCATCAACAGATTTCTTTATACTTCCAAGCACTCCTCGCTTGCCAATACTTTTGCTATCTAAAAATGTCCTTTACTTGCCCTCTGAGAAGACTCAATTTCTTGCTCCACCCTGGTGACTTTGCTCTTCCCTTGATTCTTCATAAAGCCAAGCTCTATTGCATGCAGTCGTCGGCGAGTTCAAATGAGTTTAAATGGCTTCAAAATCCAATCGGCATAGTTATAACTAATAAATCGCTGTTTACATAACAAAACTTAAATAATGCGCATTGCTTTTTATCGGAGTCTAAACTTTCTCGTGGCGGCCACCGTGGTGTGATGGTAACGTGCTCGGCCTACCACACCGTATGCCCTGGGTTCAATTTTAGCAATAAAGTTTTCCAATTAAAAGAAAATTTTTCTAAGCTAGGTCGCCACTCGGCAGTGTTTGGCAAGCACTCCGGGTGTATTTCTGCCATGAAAAGCTCTCAGTGAAAACTCATCTGCCTTGCAGATGCCGTTCGAAGTCGGCATAAAACATGTAGTTTCAGTCCGGCCAATTTGTAGGGAAAATCAAGAGGAGCACGACGCAAATTGGAAGGGAAGCTCGGCCTTAGATCCCTTCGGAGGTTATCGCGCCTTACATAAACTTTCTAATTATTTCTTGAAGTTAGCAGTCTTGTAAAGCTATTCTATAAGTTCTAGATATTGTTCTATGTTAATTGTTTTGCGCATTATAAAACCTGAGAGCAAGACAACACAGAAAGCGAAAAAGTCTTAAAAGGAAAGGTGAGATAATTTCATAACAACGCATTAAAACACTTTTTCTTTTATTTGCACTATTCGCTAATGTCTATTTAAGTACGAATGTGTATGTAGATATGCAGGTTTATGTTAGCCTTTATTTTTTTGGCTGGAAAGTTCAATAAACGCATTTGTAGTGAGAATGTATTATGAAAACCATCCCTAGAGAAAAAAATTATAAATACCTATAAACAACCAAACTCTCTCCTAACTTACCACTACTATGCTTTTGTAAAGCCTTCGACGTTGGGGCCCTTAATTGGCTCAATGAAAGGCTAACCCTGTTCATCCTGTCACCATGTCCGTTAGACCGCCATTTGGCGCAACGGCACGAGAGGAAGAGCAATCTAGTCGCCGCTACGTATTTCTCTCCCCTCCCTTTCAGCATGCATCAGTCGCTTCTTGACTAGAAAGGCCATTTCACTCACAGCAGCCCAACAATATGTGTGCCTGCATATTAGGTTAACAAAATTCCTTATGGAAGGTTTCTCTCTAAAAACTTTGTGTACAGATCGTCTTTCGCCGTGAAAATGAAGACAATGAAATATTACGTGTTCTGCGTTTTCCAATTCGTTGTGACAGTGTGGGCAGAAAGGATCCTTCTCTATCCTACGCTTTTGTAAATACTCCCTGAAGTCGCGGTGATCACTCGATATTTGCGTGAGGTGTTAGTTTAGTTCACTGTACTTCTACTTATAGAACTTATCTATATTGGTGGTGGTCCAGCGCCCCTTCTACGATTTTTCCCAGCGTTCTGGCACCCTAGCTGTTGCTTGTTACCTTGCGCTTTTCTTGGTAGGCTGCTACTATATCTTTATGGTGGGTAATTTTAGATCCATTACACACTGGTGTAGCGCATATTATTATTGAGCTGGTTACTTTGGGCTTTAGCTTACGGCTAGCTTTACCTGGACCATCAATGTTGAGCATTATTCGCGTAAGAGCTCCACTAACTTTAGAAAATTTTTTCCCACCGCCCTACATTCCTTATAGGTTAGTTTTGAGTTAATGTTTACTTAATATTTCAAGTAAGGCTTTGATTCTATTTGACAATGTCCTATCGTTAGGACTAACTCATCCACAGCCTGCTTTGAGCTCACCAAAACCACTTCTATCTTATTGCCAGGCATCTCCAGTCCCATCGTCGTCAGCCATTGATTTCGTTTTTCCTACGATGTCATAACATAATGATTGGAGCATATCCAGTTTCTTGGCCACTGCTGCTACGACAATACGATCTGCATAGCCGACAATTTTCATGTCTACGGAAAGTTCGGTTCGTAGCACACAGTCATGCATAGCATTCTATGACGTTGGTCCTTTAACAGATCTCTGAGGGACACCGCTCATGATGTTGTGCTTCCTTGGTCCCTCATCCATATCAAAGAAGAGTACTCTGTTGATAAAGTAGCTACCAACTATTCTGTGCAGGTAAGCAGGTACGCGAAGGTTCGTAGATGTGTAAAAGCAATAAGTGCACAGAGCATACTTTATTTTGACCTGTAGTTAGAGCTTGATAAGCCGCCTGCAGTCTGCTGCAGACGATCGCTAATAATAGGTTGGATAATCTTTCCTACCGAATCCATACTTTAATGAGGATGGAGGGTTGATAATTTTTAAGCGATGCCCTTTGGACTATTCTGTGGTCTTTGTCGTGCTTTGTGCCATTTTGTACGCTTTCTTCGCTATTTCGTCGTTCTACCAAATATAGAGAATTCCGATTTACTTTTGTGCGACTTTTGGTCATGGCATTATCACACGTCATACCTTATGACTTAGACCTTTGTACCGACAGATCTTCCGCATGTCTTCATCTTGTTGTGGCATCATTCAACGCAATACCAAATCCCCCCGCGGGTTAGGGCGCTTAGAATATAACGGCGGCAGGTATACCCTGTCGTGAGAGGCGAATAAAGATACCAAATTTTTTCAAAGGGGCTGTATAGGGCAACCCTTTTAGAGAGTGGGATGGCCCTAGAAGGTTTCATATGGTCATACTTAATCATTCCCGAGATGGTCGGACTGGTACCTAATGGGCGTTAGAAGTACCGGATCCGTATCCGGCAAAGCACCATCACAGTCGATAACACTCCCCAAAACTTTCGCCGCGTGTGCTTATCGTTACAACAACAATGCAACACAACAAATATGTGAGTTTCCAAAATTTGTTGTTTTCATCTTCTTCTTTATAGTTGGCGGGAAGCTATACTTGGTGAAGTTTCCACCAGCTCTAAGCTTTAACAGCTTCGTGGGCGCTGTATTTGAAGACGTTGCTGATGGACCCCTTTGCTACTCTTTTGGGCCATTACCGTACAATAAATTCGAAATGGGTTCAGAAAAATTAACAATAACATTGGCTTTCTAACTTATTATAGCTTAGTTCATAGTGAACTTAAAGTAAATTTATTTTCCTACAGGGAACATAGATTCATGTACTGTCACACACATATCCATGTGCGCATATAAAGCTCTAAAATTCCCAAAAAAAAGTACAAACACCGGCATTAGAGTCAGCGGACGTTCAACTACGCATGTTTTTAGAAGTTTTCGGTCATTATATGGCCGGGTTTGATAGACAGCGGCGTTAATTGTGGTAGCCAGGCGAGTCAACGAGGCGTGGAGCTATCGGCATAAAAAAGAACAACACAAGTAGGGAAGGCTAAGTTCGGGTGTAACCGAACTTTACATACTCAGCTGAGAGCTTTGGAGACAAAATAAGGGAAAATAACCATTTAGCAAAATTAACCTAGGGTAACCCTGGAATGTGTTTGTACGATATGGGTATCAAATGGAAAGGTGTAATGAGTATTTTAAAAGGAGTGGGCCTTAGTTCTATAGGTGGACGCCTTTTCGAGATATAGCCATAAGGGTGGACCAGGGGTGACTCTAGAATGTGTTTGAACGATATGGGTATGAATTAAAGGTATAAATGAGGGTTTTAAAAGGGAGTGGCTCTTAGTTGTATATGCGAAAGCGTTTTCGAGATATCGACCAAAATGTGGACCAAGGTGACCCAGAACGTCATCTGTCGAATACCGCTAATTTATTTATAAATGTAATACCATGAACAGTATTCCTGCCAAGATTCCAAGTGCTTTTGATTTCGGCCTGCAGAACTTTTTCATTTTCTTCTACTTAATATGGTAGGTGTCACACCCATTTTACAAAGTTTTTTCTAAAGTTAATTTTGCGTCAATAAACCAATCCAATTACCATGTTTCATCTCTTTTTTCATATTTGGTATAGAATTATGGCATTTTTTTCATTTTTCGTAATTTTCGATATCGAAAAAGTGGGCGTGTCATAGTCGGATTTCGGCCATTTTTTATACCAATATAAAGTGACTTCATATAAGTACGTGAACTAAGTTTAGTTAAGATATATCGTTTTTTGCGCAAGTTATCATGTTAACGGCCGAGCGGAAGGACAGACGGTCGACTGTGTATTAAAACTGGGCGTGGCTTCAACCGATTTCGCCCATTTTTACAGAAAACAGTTATCGTCATAGAATCTATCCCCTACCCAATTTCACAAGGTTGGTAAATTTTTGTTGGGCTTATAGCATTAAAAGTATTCTAGACGAATTAAATGAAAAAGGGCGGAGCCACGACCATTTTGAAATTTTCTTTTATTTTTGTATTTTGTTGCACCATATCATTACTGGAGTTGAATGTTGACATAATCTACTTATATACTGTAAAGATATTAAATTTTTTG
Organism: Eurosta solidaginis; assembly: GCA_029619165.1. Classification (NCBI taxonomy): domain Eukaryota; kingdom Metazoa; phylum Arthropoda; class Insecta; order Diptera; family Tephritidae; genus Eurosta; species Eurosta solidaginis. Next base: position 23,115 of record JARSSU010039283.1, on the reverse strand, counting down.
TTAAAATTTGACTTTAAAAAAAATTTTTTTTTAAAAGTGGGCGTGGTCGTCTCCGATTTTGCTAATTTTTATTAGCATACATACAGTAATAGGAGTAACGTTCCTGCCAAATTTCATCATGATATCTTCAACGACTGCCAAATTACAGCTTGCAAAAATTATAAATTGCCTTCTTTTAAAAGTGGGCGGTGCCACGCCCATTGTCCAAAATTTTACTAATTTTCTATTCTGCGTCATAAGTTCAACTCACCTACCAAATTTCATCGCTTTATCCGTCTTTGGTAATGAATTAACGCACTTTTTCGGTTTTTCGAAATTTTCGATATCGAAAAAGTGGGCGTGGTTGTAGTCCGATTTCGTTCATTTTAAATAGCACCCAGGAACCTACATACCAAATTTCATCAAGATGCCTCAAAATTTACTCAAGTTATCGTGTTTAGGGACGGACGGACGGACGGACATGGCTAAATGAATTTCTTTTTTCGCCCAGATCATTTTGATATTAGAAGTCTATATCTATCTCGACTAGTTTATGCCGTTACGGATTACCGTTATGCGAACAAAGTTAATATACTCTGTGAGCTCTGCTCAGCTGAGTATAAATATAGTCAAATACCAGCACTAATACCTACAAACATATCGCACAGCTATAAAAGTAGATATGTAGACCTTAGCAACCGGCACAAAAGTAAATTTGCTAAAATATGTGAACAACTACAGTGTATTCCAAAAAACTAATACATTTTGCACTAAGTAACATACATTGCAGGCCTTATCATATATTGAAAATATATTGATTTAACCTTCCTCTAATTTTAAACATTCTTAACTATTTTTTCTACCAGTATCAGGAATAAATGGTCCTTTTGGTAGGTCAATCATGTTGGTAGGTGGGATCGACTTCCAGTTACCAAAAAGAAACTGAATAAGAACCAGTTGATCCCGTAACATGTAGTCCATACATCGTTGTGCTTATAGATTGGGAATAGATTCAAATTTCAAAAGGCCACCAAAAAAAGTAATTATTATCTTATATATTATTTTTAATTGCTGTTTTTATGTACACGTTCCTTTTTCGCTCTTATTTGGAATCCAAATCTATAAATAAAGTTTTGGTTGTAAAGATGGAGATTCGTGCTATTAGCGAGCTTTGGGCATTATTGATAGTAGTGCTTTTGTTTAGCTATATTTTATTAAAATAATTTGTTAAAAATAAGTGATTGTGAGCACACGAAGAAATCTATTTGTACTATGGCACTATTGTGAATATGTGATTAGAACTAACACTGCATTACCGGCAGTTGCTAACATTCACCAGATGGCAGCGCAATCGCATGTATGTTTTATACTTTGTTGCGCAAAATGCGCACGGGTAAGGCTAGTTGTCAAATAAACGTCACATATATGTAGCATTGTAAAACAAAGTTCAAACTTTTCTTGCAATATGTAACTTATTTGGACTTAAATATAACTGGAATAATTAAAGCTCCGATATTTTTGGAGAAATTGCTCATTACAAAAAGCTTATATTTCATTCATCAGTCGGCTCGCCATCTTTTGTAGTTTTTTGTTTATCAGAAAAGTCAAAATGCTGAGTAAATCCCTAGCAACATGTTGCATCAACTTTTAGAAACTTTTTGATGTACTGTTTTTGATGAACAAAAAGGTGCCAACTCGAAGTGTTTATAAATTTTATTCGTAAGGCCAAACATATTTTCGCGCACTAAAGCCAAATCTCTTCACGATTCTATACATATTGTCCAACGTCATTATGAAAACTAAAAAGATGTGCTGGCCGGACCGAGAGGATCATCGGTTTAACGACCAAACTGAAAAACCCCTTTCAAAAATTAGGACACATTTTTTAAAATAGCTTCGAGGACGCATGTACTGGAAGATTTCTTTATTCCACTCATTCTTACAAGATCTGATAGGTGTATCACATCTTATAACTGGAGTCTTGCCCTAGCTAGCGCACGTATTCGATCAGTTTATCCTCCAACATGCCCTTCCTACATCTGCTATCACTAAATAAGCCTTATTTCAAAGCAGTTGACGCCAGAAAGTAGTGTCCATTCGGAATACCCTACTCATGGCCTACAGTCTCCTCTTTTTAGTGATAAGTGTAACTTACTTACTCTAAGTTTGAAAGACCTGCACATTATCTTCGACACTTTACAGCCCCATGCTTGGGTTCACACAAGAATGTTTTAGTAGCTTTGCAGGATCTGAATTTTGACTTTAAGAGCCTTTCTGAGCTCAGCTATGCAATAAAGTAGTATGTTTTTTCAGCATGTGATGCCGCTGCACTATAATGACCGGATACTCTGTGCTCAAGCTGCCCGAGGCAGTTTTTACGCTATATTCTTCGCCACCAAATCTGCAGTTGGAATGTGCAGAATGACACTTAGGGCACCCAACAATAATTGTATATGCATAAACTTTAGTCGAGGCTTCAAGAACAACTCACTTACTAGAATGATTCCTAGATATTTAGTACAAGGTTTTTCCTGCAGGTTCACCCCTTCAAGCAAGGCCTAGACCTTCTAGCTCTTCGTAAACAAGACCATATTCGTCGTGGTTCCGCTATCTTCTCTGAGTTATTCAAAAAATAGTTCTGGAATTATTCTGTAACCCACCCCGCACGGTTTAAGAAATAATTTCAAAATGATCCAGTAATTGCCCGTAAATGATAGCTGAAATAATATTAATTTGTTCCCGAACACTGCAACATAGCCCAGCGAATTAAAACGCAGTGGCTACGCTGGCTATGCCATGTTATGCAAATGAAAGACGGCGCTCCGGATAAGAAAGTATTTTTAACGGAACCCGCCTATGGACGAAGAGGAAGAGGGCGGCCTCCAATGCGTTGTAAGGGCCAGGTGAAAAACTATTTGAATTCCCTTGGTGTGACCACTTGGCGCCAGTTGGCAGAGAGAAGGAGCGACTGGCGCGCCTTGTTGGACGGCCATAAACTTTTAAACGATAAAACGCCAATTAAGTAAGTCAGATATTTCCCGAAGTCATCCCGAAATGTTCAAAAAAATAATGAATTAAATTAAATGCCAATTTCGCACATTTACCAAAACTTATATTATTTTAATTGAATTCTCCAAGTCTTTATAAAAAAAAGCCAAATAAACTATTAATCATCGGCTACGCAATTTTAAACATCCAATAACCGCTGTCACAGCGAAATCCAAGTTGAAGGTCATAGCAAATACCAATAAAAAGAAACTTTCGCATGTTTTAAAGAAAGATGAGGAAAAAAGCACATTCAAAATCACTCTCACTACCACAAATTGGACTATAATAAAGCTACCCTGCAAAATATAGTGCGATTAATCCATTAGGGGAGCGGTCTGCGATTGATCTTTTTCGTCCACATTGGAGTATAATTGATCCATTCTAGTCCCTTTTGGGTATATTTGGCATTAGTAAGTTTGAAAATTATGTAGCCAATTGAAAAAAGCAGGAAGGAAATTATTAAAATAAAAATATTAAATGTGATTGAATACAATTATTTAAGAAAAATGCGGAGCTATATACCGAACCTAAAATACTAGGACCATATGTTCCATTATCGTAATATTTGTTTTGTTTTTATTATTCTACAACCCTTAATACGACAAAAATCATGAATATAATAATAGTAATAATAATATTTATTTAGTCTTGAAATTATTACATTTCTTACAGACTAGTAGCAGGTAAAGATAGACTAATTTAACATGTCATTTAGTAGCATTTTAAATCTTTTTTCACAGTAAGAAGTCCAAAACTGAAGAGCAAGTTAAACTCTTTAAGAGCTCTAAAAAAGGAGCGTTGGCCGCATAATTGGTCCTCGCCAGCCCAACGTAAATTGTGGCATGATTCCTTAAACAAATATTAGGAATAAGAAAGAATATACGTTCAAGTAAAAAGGGGCAGTCAACCACCCAAGATATTAAATTAAAAATGAATATATATAAAGATATAGGAAGGTTCTCCTACAATTTAATGTCTTGAAATCAATAAGCATACATCTAGATTCATAAGCCGCAACAGGAAGATCAAAATGAAGGGGGCGCAGAGCGTACTTTATAAAGACTTTCTGAACTCTCTCCAAACGACTTATATGGCAGGAATAATACGGACGCCAAATAATAACAGCATATTCAAATCTCGAGCGCGCAAGTGAGGTAAAAAGAGTTTTTAAGGTATACGGATCCGAGACATCTGAGCTGAAACGTCTGATAAACGCCAGCATAGAGTAAGACTTAGCTATAATATAATTAAGATGACTTTGAAACGAGAACTTCGAGCCAAAGACTACCCCAAGATCAGTGATTTTGGAAACAATGCTTAGTTGTGAGCCTGCAATATAATATGAAGTAGGGATAGGAGAGCGAGATTTGGAATAGGAGACATGGGAGCATTTTTTAATATTTAAGTGGAAGCATATTTTTCTGGCACCAAGCTATAACATTGTCCAGATCACTCTGAAGTTTCAACGAGTCAGCGGAACACGTAATATTGCTAAAAATCCTCATGTCGTCAGCATAGAAGAGAAATTTTGAAAATTTAAAACAACTAGTAATATCGTTGGTGAAAATCACAAAAAAAATTGGACCTAAAATGCTTCCCGAGGAACGCCTAAAGAAGCAGTGAAAGAGTACAACGACACCCCGTCAACTACAACTGAACAAAATCGATTTGAGAGATACGATTTGATCCAGCTTAAAAAACTTGAGGTGGAAGCCAAAACACTGTAACTTCGATAATAAGATACGATGATTAACTTTATCAAACACTTTCAGTATACACGGTGTCAACTTGGGCCCGGTTACTAAAAGCTTGTATTGTATTAGAGTTTAAACAATTTTAAAATCCGTAAAAACAAAGAGGATATGTCCGACTTACACCGCAGGGGTACATAGAGGACGCGACGAACAGTGACCCGTAAGGGAATAACGGAGAGTGGAAAGAGGACCAGTCCGACACTACCTGTTCAATAGGACATGCTCAAGCAAAAGGGATTACTCCAACCCATATAAAGAGATCAGAAACTGGCTATAGTCGCACATTCCTTTTTATTCTACAACACCAATACGAAAAAAAAATTAAGAGTATTGTATTATATTGTGAGTTTAAAAAATTAGAAAATCCCTAAGAAATTCCGTGCGGGTAGAAAGAGGACTTGTGCGACAGTACCCATAGGCGAACAAATAGACTTGTGTGAGTCTGGCCGTAGGGTACGAAGAGAACATGTCCGACACTGCTCGTATGGATACAAAAATGGCCTGTCGGACACTTCCCATAGGGGTACAAAGAGGAAGTGTTGAACATTGCAAAAAGGATCTGTCGACAGTACCCGTAGGTGTATAATAGGACCAGTGCCACACTACTCGTTCAGGCATAAACAGGTACAATTGGTCACTCCATAGGACATGCTCAAACAAAAGTGACCACTCAACCCATATAAAGAAACCAGAACTGGCTATAGTCGCATACTCATTTTCGACTCATACCGGCCTTATCCTAGACTAGTCGCACTTTTTGCAGGGTTGCGATCATCCCGGATTTATCCTAGACTAATCGTATTTTTTGCAGGGTATCGAACAACATCTAAGTATTTGTGTATGTGTGTATATGTGATACATGCAAACAAAGGTAGAATTGTGTATCTTTAAAACTTCTAAATTTATATGTACAACTAAAATATAAAAAAAAGTGTTAAACAAATAAATTTCCATTACGCTAATTCGTGCGTAGGTTATTCAACCAACGGACATTGAACCGAAATCTAGAGAGGTGAAAAGAAAACGGGAGTAGAATTCTTTAAAAAAGCGTGAATAAAGGAATGTTTTCACATTTGCCTATAATTCACAAATGGGCGCAAGACGGGGGGAGATTTGAAAACATAACGTCCCATTACTCAATTAAATTTTACTTTTAATGTGAGTTCATAAGCCTTTCGTTCACTTGATGAGCTCAGCTATTCATGCCGCTGCGTAGGTCATTGTTCGCTAGAACGCCGAGATTTTTTTACTGAAATAACTAAAACCCAACACGCATCGTTAAGCATCTGAAATTATTTTCGGACATTCTTAAACTGAACCTTTCAGATATTGAACTTAGTCAGGTCCTATTGGTTACGGTTAACTTTTGTTAAAATGTCATTACAAAAAACGTCCTGGCTTCACCATACCCTTATCGAGGGACCAAATTGCTTATGTAAAAATAAAGTAAATGACGCGTCTAAAAGAAAATTCAGCAGAAAGCAAATCCGCGTTGGTATGATAAGCTGAGCTGAGTCTTCTTAGATGTTACATCAAATAGATTTTTTAAGCTGTTAAAAGTTGTTGGGAAAGTACAGGGATATGTAAAAAATACATAAGCGTGAAAACCACGGCAGGATGAGAGTCTCATGAAAAGGATACTTAGCGACCAGCGAGAATTATCGCTCCTCAAGTGGTAATGAAAAGACCTTCGAAGCCATATCGGAGGCTTAAGATATGTAATATATAAAGAAAAGATTTAGACAAGCGAAATTTTCGATATATGTATATAAAAAAAAAGAAATGATTAGTGTTTAATTCTCATACAAAATTTCACGGTTCTTTTTGTTTAAATGATATGGCTGGGGAAAAACTCCGTTCTAAAATCCAGCACCACCGGACTCAATTCAACCTTTTTATGTTCTTACCTTTTTGTTCTTGAAAAACGAACGACCTGTTCTCAAAACAACAACCTTGTTTTTGAACTGACAACCATTTTCTTGGTCTTAACATATGAACAAATGTTCTATTAATGAGAACGATGTTCTTAAATTAAGAACAATGTTCTTAAATTAAGCTCAAGAGAAAAGAAACGGTACAATTCGCGTGCACTACAATGTTAAATACAACATTTGGCACAAGGTATTAAGCAGTTGTAGTGGCCCAGTGGCTATGATGTTGCGGTTGCGATCGTGTGGCACGAGTTCGATCACCGTAAAACTCTGAAGTTTTTTAAAACAATTTTTTTATATTAAATTTTTTTAACTCTTATTTTTCATTCAGTTCCATTCACGTATGTACTGGTAATTCTCAAACTTGTTATGAACTGTTTTAAGTATTCAGATTGCATCAATAAAAAGAAGAGTTTCTCAATAGCCGTGTTTTTATACTCAGTTGAGCAGAGCTCACAGAGTATATTAACTTTGGTTGGATAACGGTTGGTTGTACAGGTATAAAGGAATCGAGATAGATATAGACTTCCATATATCAAAATCATCAGTATCGAAAAAAAATTCGATTGAGCCATGTCCGTCCGTCCGTCCGCCCGTTAACACGATAACTTGAGGAAATTTTGAGGTATCTTGATGAAATTTGGTATGTAGGTTCCTGGGCACTCATCTCAGATCGCTATTTAAAATGAACGATATCGGACAATAACCACCCCACTTTTTCGATATCGAAAATTTCGAAAAATCGAAAAAGTGCGATAATTCATTACCAAATACGGATTAAGCGATGAAACTTGGTAGGTGAGTTGAACTTATGACGCAGAATAGAAAACTAGTAAAATTTTGGACAATGGGCGTGACACCGCCCACTTTTAAAAGAATGTAATTTAGAAGTTTTGCAAGCTGTAATTTGGCAGTCGTTGAAGATATCATGATGAAATTTGGCAGGAACGTTACTCCTATTACTGTATGTATGCTTAATAAAAATTAGCAAAATCGGAGAACGACCACGCCCACTTTTAAAAAAAAATTTTTTTAAAGTCAAATTTTAAAAGAAAATTAATATCTTTACAGTATATAGTAAATTATGTCAACATTCAACCCCAGTAATGATATGGTGCAATAAAATACAAAATAAAAGAAAATTTTAAAATGGGCGTGGCTCCGCCCTTTTTAATTTAGTTTGTGTAGGATACTTTTAATGCCATAAGTCGAACAAAAATTTACCAATCCTTGTGAAATTTGGTAGGGGCTTAGATTCTAGGACAATAACTGTTTTCTGTGAAAAAGGGCGAAATCGGTTGAAGCCACGCCCAGTTTTTATACACAGTCGACTGTTTGTCCTTCCGCTCGGCCTTTAACACGATAACTTAAGCAAAACTCGATATATCTTTACTAAACTCAGTTCACGTACTTATCTGAACTCACTTTGTGTTGGTGTAGAAAATGGCCGAAATCCGACTATGACCACGCCCACTTTTTCGATATCGAAAATTACGAAAAATGAAAAAAATGCTATAACTATATACCAAATATGAAAAAAGGGATGAAACATGGTAATTGGATTGGTCTATTGACGCAAAATATAACTTTAGATAAAAACTTTGTAAAATGGGTGTGACACCTACCATATTAAGTAGAAGAAAATGAAAAAGTTCTGCAGGGCGAAATCAAAAGCACCACCACTCTCTTTTAAAACCCTCATTAATACCTTTAATTTGATACCCATATCGTACAAAAACATTACAGAGTCACCCCTGGTCCACCTTTATGGCGATATCTCGAAAAGGCGTCCACCTATCGAACTAAGGCCCACTCCCTTTTAAAATACTCATATCACCTTTCGTTTGATACCCATATCGTACAAACAAATTCTAGAGTCACCCCTGGTCCACCTTTATGGCGATATCTCGAAAAGGCGTCCACCTATAGAACTAAGGCCCACTCCCTTTTAAAATACTCATTAACACCTTTCATTTGATACCCATATCGTACAAACAAATTCTAGAGTCACCCCTGGTCCACCTTTATGGCGATATCTCGAAAAGGCGCCCACCTATAGAACTAAGGCCCACTCCGTTTTAAAATACTCATTAACACCTTTCGTTTGATACCCATATGTACAAACAAATTCTAGAGTCACCCCTGGTCCACGTTTATGGCGATATCTCGAAAAGGCGTCCACCTATAGAACTAAGGCCCACTCCCTTTTAAAATACTCATTAACACCTTTCCTTTGAATACCCATAAGAGTAAAGACAAATTCTAGAGTTATCCCCTGTCTCGCACTTTATGGCGATATCTCGAAAGGCATCAACCTATAGAACTAAGCTTCCTCCCTTTTAAAAATACTCATTAACACCTTGCATTTGATACCCAGATCGTACAGCAAATCCTAGACGTCACGCCCTGGTGCCACCTTAAGGCGATATCTCGATGGGTTCATTTACTATCATGTGATTTTCCCTTATTTTGTCTCCATAGCTCTCAACTGAGTATGTAATGTTCGGTTACACCCGTACTTAGCCTTCCTTACTTGTTTTTTACATGTAAACGTCTATATGCTTAAACTTTATATGGACTGCTAAGCGTCAATCTTCAAATACACCTCTGAAATTGCTGCGGATAAAATGTGTACTACTAAATTTCAATACGCATTATACCCAGATGTAACTGAAATATGTGTTTTTGTTTCACCCTCTACACTAATTCTATGTATTCTATGTGTGTCCACAATTCATCGCAACTGATTTAGCTATATGTTATACCCTATGGCCATCAGAGGGTTGTGTCTCCCATTTTCGGTACACCCTGTGGCTGTAGCTAGTTATTTAACCACTGCCGCTAGATGGGTCTCCTAGCATTATCCAAGCGAGGATAGGCAGTTTTTTTCACGAGCAAACGAAACGTATACGCGTGTAAAAAAACGGTTATTATTAGCCGTGTTTTATTTATACACGCGTATAAGCATGTCTTATGCATTATGAGTAGATTGCACGTATTTTTATGGATAACGGTAAAATGAGCGACACTGCCGCCATCTGATATTGAAAAGTAGCCATCTCCCAAATTTTGTTCCAAGGAAATCATAAGAAGAAGAATTTGACATTTACTTTGATTAAAGGCCATTACTCATATTTGACTTGATTCAGAACTGGCACTTACAGTTCTGTTAAATGAAAATTGCATGTTACTGATTACTCAAAACTTAGCAACACTTAACTTGACTTAGAAGTCTGTTGAATTTTGATTTTCTGTGTAAGGTCTAAGTGACGTTTACATTTTGAGATGCCATTTGCTTGTTTCCATTTCATTTTGACATTTTGTTATACAAATTGATATTTACTTTTATTTTATTTATTAATTTTTACACTCATAAATTAATTGTAGTGCTCAAAATTAATTTTCACAAATATTTCACAATAAAACTGACAACTGGAAAACAGCTGATTATGATGCCAGATTGTATGCGCTAAGTGGAGTATAATCGTGGCTAAGTTGCCAGTTTACGCCAAGTCAAGTCAACTCTATGCTAAGTATCAGTAATGGGCCCTTAAGGGTTTCGCACACTTTGCAAGTGAAATTATTTTTCCCACTGGTTGGTAAAATTTCTAACATTTTTCGCAATTGAAAACTGCAATATAACAATCGAATACGACACAAAATATGTTAGCAAGTATTTCTGTTGTATAGGGAGAATGGTTACAACAGTGATTCGCGAAATTTTGTATGTGAATGGGCAAGGCGTAATAAACTTCAATGCCAAGTCTGAAGTTCCTTCATATTTACAAACGCAACATCTTGGCTGATTGTGGCGATGATATTGGAATGCATAAGCTTGTGTTAAACGCATATATTTTAAAAATGTCATTGTACCGCGGCCTTAAGAGAAATACATAGAAAAATGTATATTATGGATTTTTTAATAATGGCACCGAACAATCTTGAGGGTAAAATTAACCTTAACCATGTTTCACACTCTTTGAGAACGGTTCAAGTTGTCTTCGTACGGGAGGCGAGAAGAATAAGTTTAACATCTTTTCCACTCTTAACACTTGAGAGATTAATCGACGCTTACACCAAAGGTAAGTCGATGGATGGCCTTACTTTAAATGAAATACGTCTAAGGCTGAGGCACGCATTTTAGCTCTTGGGCTTCAAAATAGCTCCTTCTCCATGAGAAACTTGGGCGTGAATGAAAGAGAAAAGGGTTACCGATGGAAGTTGAGACCAGAAGGGATATCAGGTTACAGGAGGGAGGAAAAGGTCGCAGCTAGAAATCGCTTCAGAAACGTCAACAGGTGTTACCGAGCATGGAGGTAGGGTGCAAGCACCTACAACAACAACAGTCGACGATTTGGGATACAGCCTACGTGTAAGGCTAGACATCTCCATCAAACACACCCAAAATAATAAGTATCTTTGATTCGGCTGAAGAATCAAATAACAAATAAAAAAAATTTTATTTAGATGCCGAATCAAATAAAGATAAACAATTAAGGAAGGATAAGTTCGGGTGTAACCGAACATTACATACTCAGCTGAGAGCTTTGGAGACAAAATAAGAGAAAATCACCATTTAGTATGAACCTAGGGTAACCCTGGAATGTGTTTGTATGACATGGGTTTCAAATGGAAGGTATTAAAGAGTGTTTTAAAAGGGAGTGGGCCATAGTTCTATAGGTGGACGCCATTTCGATGATATCGCCATAAAGGTGACAGAGTCACTCTAGAATGTGTTTGTACGACATGGGTGACCCAGAACATCATCTGTCGGATACCGCTAATTAATTTATATATGTAATACCACGAACAGTATTCCGGCCAAGATTCCAAGGGCTTTTGATTTCGCCCCGCAGAACTTTTTCATTTTCTTCTGCTTAATATGGTAGGTGTCACACCCATTTTACAAAGTTTTTTTCTAAAGTTATATTTTGCGTCAATAAACCAATCCAATTACCATGTTTCCATCTCTTTTTTCATATTTGGTATAGAATTATGGGATTTTTTTCATTTTTCGTAATTTCGATATCGGAAAAGTGGGCGTGGTCATATTAGGATTTTGGCCATTTTTTATGCCAAGATAAAGTGAGTTCAGATAAGTACGTGAACTAAGTTTAGTAAAGATATATCGATTTTTGCTCAAGTTATCGTGTTAACGGCCGAGCGGAAGGACAGAAGGTCGACTGTGTATAAAAACTGGGCGTGGCTTCAACCGATTTCGCCCCATTTTCACAGAAACCAGTTAGCGTCATGATATCTATGCCCCTACCAAATTTCACAAGGATTGGTAAATTTTTGTTCGACTTATGGCATTAAACGTATTCTAGACGAATTAAATGAAAAAGGGCGGAGCCACGCCCATTTTGAAATTTTCTTTAATTTTTGTATTTTATTGCACCATATCATTACTGGAGTTGAATGTTGACATATTACTTTATACTGTAAAGATATTAAATTTTTGTTAAAATTTTGACTTTAAAAAAATTAGTTTTTTTTAAGTGAGCGTGTTTGTCATCCGATTTTGCAAATTTTTATTTAGCACACATATAGTAATAGGAGTAACGTGCCTGCAAATTTCATCATGATATCTTCAACGACTGCCAAATCACAGCTTGCAAAACTTTCAAATTACCTTCTTTTAAAAGTGGGCGGTGCCAGTCCAATTGTCCAAAATTTTACTAATTTTCTATTTTGCGTCATAAGGTCAACGCACCTACCAAGTTTCATCGCTTTATCCGTCTTTGGTAATGAATTATCGCACTTTTTCGGTTTTTCGAAATTTTCGATATCGAAAAAGTGGGCGTGGTTGTAGTCCGATTTCGTTCATTTTAAATAGCGATGTGAGATGAGTACCCAGGAACCTACATGCCAAATTTCATCAAGATACATCAAAATTTACTCAAGTTATCGTGTTTACGGGCGGACGGACGGACTTGGCTAAATGATTTCTTTTTTCGTCCCAGATCTTTTTGATATATAGAAGTCTATATCTATCTCGATAGTTTATGCCGTTACGGATTACCGTTATGCGAAAAAGTTAATATACTCTGTGAGCTCTGCTTAGCTAAGTATAAAAATATTTTTGATTTAAAAAATTATCAAATAAAAATTGTATTTTATTTTTGGATTCTTGATTAATTCAAATAAAAATCACTCAACCCTGCCGCACAGGATTGCTGGTTTTCCCGGGAGAAATGGGCTTTGAAGAGATTGACAAGGCAGAACGTAGCAATTGTCGACCTATCCGCCCAGATGTCGCGTTATTTCAGTTTTATCCCAATCAGTTATTTCGATTTCAGTTAAAATCTTTCATTTCAGATTTCAGGAAACGAAAACTAGAAAACCTCTTGAAAAGCATTTTGGCTGAGATGGATATTGTAATATGTGCCGCCATATGCCATATGTAATATACCCCTCGCTCCTCTCACTGCCTCTTGGAACACAAGAACTAGATTGATGATTATTTTCCTCAGCCAAAAACAAGAACTTTGTTATTTTCCTCTGCCAAAACACAAGAATTCTGTTAAGCAATTGTTAGGTGCCTGAAAGTATGCTATAGTGCACGTACTTAAATGTGTACAAAATGTATGTACAGTACGAGTAAAATGTGGTTTTTTCATACGAGGGTTAACAGATAAATCCTTCTATAAATAGTACATAATTAATTTTTCTGTTTAAATGTAATTAAAAGTATTCATAAAAAAAGTTGCGAAATATTTTGGTAATGGACAAAAGAGTATGAAATTAATACACAAATTGTCCTTGTGCTTTTTTAAATATTACCTACTTACTTAATTATGCACAATAGATCTGCACAAAGGTCGCAGTGCTTCCAGTATAATAATAATACTTACTTAATTGCCACTTAACCGTTTTAAATATTATGGCCGTCCAAGAAGGCGTGCCAGTCGCTTCATCGTTAAGTTAACTGGCGTCAATTGGTCACACCAAGGAAATTTAAATGGTTTTCCACCTGGTCTTTACGAAGGGAGTGGGCGCCGCCGTCTTCTTCTCCTACTATAGGCGGGTTCCGATAAAAATACTTTCTTGGCCGGAGCGTCATCTTTCATTCGCATAACATGGCCTAGCCAGCATAGCCGCTTAGTTTTAATTGGCTGAACTATGTTGATGCCTGCGTAAAGCTCGTACAGCTCATTATAAAATATTCTGCGGTACGCGCCGTCGCCAACGATATTTTCTCTAGAACACTTCTAGAGCCGCCTCGTCTGATGTTATCATTATCATGATCGTAATAATTTTCGTTTGCCGAGAGAGGACTTTACTTTTCAATTGCCTACTCAGTCCAAAATAACATTTATTGGCAAAAGCGATTCTTTGCTTGATTTCAAAGCTGGTGCTGTGGCTAGTGTTGATGCTGGTTCCCATGTAAACGAAGTCTTTTTACTATTTCGAAATTATGGCTGCCAACAGTCATGTGGTTGCGAAGGCGCAAAATCTGACTCTGGAAAAATGTTCACAGTTGTGTTATGTTTACCTACTCGATATATTTACCGTTGGAAAGGTCGCAGCCAGTTCTTAAATGACCCCTAGAAACTGAAAATCGGTACGAAAACCGGGGTTTTTCTCGTAACTCACAATTTTTAAGGTGCGCGGAGAAAATCTTGTTTGCAGGCATTCTTAGACCTTCAAGTTCTACCAGAAAATTTATATCCCTTCCTAGGTATTTTCTTTTTTTGTAACACTGTGTTATCTTCTCCAGCATTAGGTTAAAGGAACGGCAACTTATTTAAATAATCAAATAAACTCTCATTCATAGAAGCAAGTAAATATCTATGTTTTTAATTGTATTCATATATTTATTTTATTTCAGCAACTGATATTTAGTTCTCTACTTATACTACAGACATCGTATGTTAGAAATTGGGAACAATCTATCACACATAAAAATATATTAAACTAAAGGCCCAAACACATTTGACTTTTGCGTCGGTTTGTAGCTTACGTTTCAACAGCAGACTGTGAGCCACACCCACTTTGAACATGCGATATGTCAATGTTACTCCAACGCCAAAACAACGCAAAATTCGAATGTGTTTGGGCCTTAACAGAGACCGAAAATGTTTAAAATAACTACTATTGTGCTATTCATACATAAATGTTCACTATTGATATGTTCCCTATTTGCTAATCTAGATCTAGTATAAAGTCTATTAATACTATCTACTTATATGCTACATTCGTACCATTTTACTATCACATGCAATCAATTTCATATCTACATCCCTACTGTACTTCGTAATAATCACGAAACATTTCGACCAATCTACTCTACCTATCCTTTGAAATTTTACCACTCTTAATCTTACTTTCTCTTTTCATATTTCAGCTTCAATGCTTTGCGCTGACGCTGATAAAACTCTTCCATTGCCCGATATTCTGGCTCATAAACGTCTGGAATTTCTTTGTTCAGAGATTCGTAATACACCATCTGCACAGAGCATGTGCCTCTTAGCTGTTCTTCATAGCAACGCAGTTGTTGGAAAAATCCCGTATTCGGACGTATTTGTGGACGAATTGTTTTGACATGTTGATACGCTTCACGAAGCGACATACCGCCATATTTCATAAGATAAGCCAAACAAAGTGTTGTTGAACGACTTACTCCCGCTACGCAGTGTACCAATGATTTGCCACCAAATTGTCGCACTTTCTTCAATCATATCTGCCACCTCGTCGAAGTACAATGAAAGATCAGCATCTGGGCGATCGAAGACTGCGATTTGTAAATACAGGGGCTTAGTTACACTTGACAGCGGGTGTCAGGCAATTCTGGAGCAACATTAATGATAAAACGCACCTCCAGTTGATCAAGAAACATTGGTATGGCAACAGCTGCGCCACAAAGATAGAGGTTGGGCAACAATTGCGAGATCCCTGGGAATGGATTGCGCATTTGGATGGGAACGTGCAAAGAGCTAAAAGAATATAAGAAAAGGAAAGAAATTATTAAAGAAAAATGAATATTAATAGTGATGAGCACTTCAAGTAAATAAATTAATATTACAATTTACAGTTTAACACTAATATGCAGGCTAGGCTTCAAACAAGGCGACTCCCTAACGTACAATTTTTTAGCCTTATGCTGGTGAAAGTAATCCCATCAATAGCTCAAAACAATCTTTAAGTTATAGGAGTGAACAGTTGCTGTCGTATGATAATGATATTGATATCATTTCGCCTTAACAAACTTGACGTAGGGTCTTTCTTCTCTGGATTGGTTAAAGAAGCAAGAAACAAAAACAGAGCAGTAGAAAACAAACTGATATCCGAATAAGAGTCGGCACATTTGTCCCTGGGTGTCTCTTAACTGTTATACTTCAATCCGAGACTTGGAAGGAATTAATATATCAAAAACCATGCCAATTTAGAAATAAATCGGAGAATAACTCTTGCCAAAATGTGCTACTTTGGACTGAGTAGTAAGTTGAAAAGTAAAATCCAAGGCAAACAAAAATCACGCTCTGCAAGTCGCTCCCCATACCTTTCCTGATGTATGGCTTGGAATGATGAACCGTGTCGAGATACGATACGATGACCATTGAAGTGTTTAAGAAACAAGTTCTCCGGAAGAGCTGTATGACTTTTATGCAATCATGAAAAATTTGCAACTAATAAGAACCCAAAGGCTTTGCTGGCTACGTCATGTTATGAGAGTGGACGAAGGCTCCCTTCGCCAAGAAACTATTTCTACCGTAACCCGTTTGAAATAGAGAAAGGAGTTGGGAGAGACAAGTTTATTATGACTTGATCTCCCTAGGTGTACCCAATTGGCATATGTTATCGCGGAGTAGGGAAAGTTGACGTGAATTATCGAATTTTGTCAATATTTTGAATTTCCCTCAAATCTGACTTCCATTTGGAGGCACTTAGCAATAATTTTCATGCACGTACAAAAAATACAACAACTTTATAGGCAATTAGGTGTTTACGACCAAATAATGTACTTATCGTAGGAAATGCCCATATATCCTATACCAAAACAAATTTGTATGTAAGTGGATTTTTAGGTACATAAATAAATTTGTTTACAATTTTATCCCGCCAATTTATTGGCTTTCTTTCGACAGCTTAATTTTATTTTGTTAAATGCCAAAAGTTATGAATAAAATGTCACAAATATTTTTGGCTCTGCATATGTATCAGTGTATATTATAGATTAGAGTGTCCTTAATATCAAATTCTTCTAACTATTTTATTTTGCTACTTCCACGCACTTCTAGCGCTTTGTTTAAACATACCCAGTAAAAACTTTAGAAAACCAGGAGCACTTCCCAAACGCTGTCGTTCAACCTCACCCTTTTGCAGATTTCCTTAATGTTTTATACTCAGCTGAGCAGAGCTCACAGAGTATATTAAACTTTGTTCGCATAACGGTAATCCGTAACGGCATAAACTAATCGAGATAGATATAGACTTCTGTATATCAAAACGATCTGGGTGAAAAAAGAAATTCATTTAGCTATGTCCGTCCGTCTGTCCGTCTATCTGTAAACACGATAACTTGAGCAAATTTCGAGGTATCTTGATGAAATTTGGTATGTAGGTTCCTGGGCGCTCATCTCAGATAGCTATTTAAAATGAACGAAATCGGACTACAACCACGCCCACTTTTCGATATCGAAAATTTCGAAAAAACCGAAAAGTGAGATAATTCAGTACCAAAGACGGATAAAGCGATGAAACTTGGTAGGTGCGTTGACCTTATGACGCAAACTAGAAAATTAGAAAAATTTTGGACAACGGGCGTGGCACCGCCCACTTTTAAAAGAAGGTAATTTAAAAGTTTTGCAAGCTGTAATTTGGCAGTCGTTGAAGATATCATAATGAAATTTGGTAGGCACCTTACTCCTATTACTATATGTGTACTAAATAAAAATTAGCGAAATCTGATGACGAACACGCCCACTTTTAAAAATTAGTTTTTGTTTTTTAAGTCAAATTTTAACAAAAAATTTAATATCTTTACAGTATAAAAGTAAATTATGTCAACATTCGACTCCAGTAATGATATGGTGCAACCAAATACAAAGATAAAAGAAAATTTCAAAATGGGCGTAACTCCGCCCTTTTTCATTTAATTCGTCTAGAATACTTTAATGCCATAAGTCGAACCAAAATTTACCAATGCTTGTGAAATTTGGTAGGGACATAGATTCTATGACGATAACTGTTTTCTGAGCAAATCGGTTGAAGCCACGCCCAGTTTTTATACACAGTCGACCGTCTGTCCTTCCGCTCGCCGTTAACACGATAACTTGCGCAAGAACGATATATCTTAACTAAACTTAGTTCACGTACTTATCTGAAGTCACTTTATATTGGTATAAAATAAGGCCGAAATCCGACTATGACCACGCCCACTTTTCCGATATCGAAAATTGCGAAAAATGAAAAAAAAATGCCATAATTCTGTACCAAATATGAAAAAAGAGATGAAACATGGTAATTGGATTGGTTTTTTGACGCAAAATATAACTTTAGAAAAAACTTTGTAAAATGGGTATGACACCTACCATATTAAGTAGAAGAAAATGATAGGTTTTGCAGGGCGAAATCAAAAGCACTTGGAATCTTGGCAGGAATACTGTTCGTGGTATGACATATATAAATAAATTAGCGGTACCCAAACAGATGATTTTCTGAGTCACCCTGGTCCACATTTTGGTCGATATCTCGAAAACGCCTTCACATATACAACTCCCTTTTAAAACCCTCATTAATACTTTTAATTTGATAACCATATCGTACAAATACATTCTAGAGTCACCCCTGTCCACCTTATGGCGATATCTCGAAAAGGCGTCCACCTATAGAACTAAGGCCCACTACGTTTTAAATAATCATTAACACCTATCATTTGATACACATGCCATACAAACACATTCCAGGGTTACCCTAGGTTCGTTTTGCTAAATGGTGTTTTCCTTATTTTGTCTCCAAAGCTCTCAGCTGAGTATGTAATATTCGGTTACACCCGAACTTAGCTTTCCTTACTTGTTTTATATCATTTCTAATCCATGTTATGCCGAATTTCTTTTTTAGGGTTAACAGTTAAATCGAATATCTGCCAATGGATACTCCATATGCAGAGGTAAGAGAGAAGTAAATAAATAAGTTATCGAGAACACTGTTAGCTACAATTCTAGACCCTGGAAGAAATAGGCGAACGAGGCAACTGGGAGTATAAAAGTAGCACAAGCTAAGGAATAGTGAATTAATTGATTTTAACACATAATAAGCGAAGTACGCGAATACATCGTGAAGATCAACTCCCATAGTAGTGCTATTGTAATAAAGAGCATTACAGAACATTTGCGTTCATTTAATCAACAGTTTAGTGATTTGAACGATAACAGAAATGAAGAATTGTTGAGAATTCTAAAAATTGTCAACAAAATGCTGTCCATATCCTTATAGTCGAATCTGGTGGTAAGTCTAGCGCTCTGTCACTAGGCTGAAGCTTATTATAAAAGGTTTGGAAAAACTAAACCTTGATTTAATACGACAAGAATAAACATAAATACACAATACGAAGGATGAAAACCATTAAATGTGGCAGGTTGGATGCTCTTGAAGTAAATGCCATAAATGGTTATCACAATTTCTTTAATGCGAGTTCAGAATTTTATTTATATTTATTTAAAAGAAATTAATTTGACATTCCTAGAGATGTTACAGTGCTTGTTTACGAATATTTTATACGTCTAATTACAACAGACAGCAGAGTGTTAATATAGCCATGTAAAGTCTACTTTTAAAACAGTTCTGGCTACTAGATAGTCACGTTTTTGTGGCTAGCCGAACTACCCTTCTGGGATATTTCCAAAAAAATTTAACGCATACTTAGATCAAAACGGAGCTAACTCAAAAATCTGAAATTTTGAAGTTTATAAATTCAATACCACACCGAACTGTATACTCCATTCACTAATGCGTGTATAAATCAAAGAAAAAGGCTTTAAATTTGAGCGAAGTAGTCAGTTTTTTCGCGTTTCCCTCAACAAGCGACAAGCGATTTTTGGAGTTGATCGCTGTTTGTATTCATATATATGTATGTATAAAAATGAAAAATATAAAATCTTAAAAAAATTACGTTGTTGGAAATAGCACACTCATATAGCCATCATCCATTTCATCTAAATATAACAATATTATTTTTTAGTCATTTTAACGAGACCAAAGTAAACAACTTCTGGTATGTGAAAAATTCCCATTAAAAAGACCCAGGTAAACAATTTAAAGTTATTAATGAAATTTTGCCAAAAAATAAATATTTGGAAATTATTCTTATTAAGCTTAATCATCAATTTCGTCTACTATTTGCCAATTATTTATAACTTAAAAAAAATTTTAATTTTGTTTTCTATACAAATTTTTCTGCACTTACATTTTGTTTCTTCTGCTACAGAATTAAAATAATTGTTTTGCCAAAACTTTTGAATGAAAACAATGTTGTACATATAAACATATTTTTTGAGAAATTAATCATCATTTTTTCTTTATATTTATAGATTGTGATTTTCATTTCCGACTGACATCATTAAGATGTTTTGTTTATCCGAGGCGCCGTCAATGGTTTTCCAAAACCAACTGCGTGCCCGCTCACCAGTTCACACATTAAGGCAGTCACATCACAAAACATATGGCTTCTTAATATTTTGTTTTTTTGTATATCAGGTAGAATATATGCATAAATATTTGCGTGGGTATGATTTTTGTATAATTTATTTGTTATTCAAAAAAGCAATACATTTGTAAATATTTTTAGGCTTTTTAAATTTGAAATAAAAAAATTAGACGTATAAAAAATTTTCTCTTAAACAAGCACTGTGACATCTCTAGGAATGTCAAATGAATTTCTTTTTAAAAGAAAATAACTGCATATGTTAATGAAATTAAATAAAATTTTTAACTTGCTTTCAAGAAATTGCGAAAATAATTTATGGCATTACTTCAAGAGCATCCAACCTGCACATTTAATGGTTTTTCATCCTTCGTATGTGTATTTCATGTTTATTTTTGTCGTATTAAATCAAGGTTTAGTTTTTCCAAATATTTTATAATAAGCTTCAGGCGAGTGACATAGCGCTAGGCTTACAAGCCAAAGCACCAGAGTCGACTATAAGGACATGGATAGCATTTTGCTCACAAAGTTTTTAAATTCTCGACAATTCTTCCCTTCTGTTATCGTTCAAATCATTGAACTATGGTATAAATGAACGCCAATGTTCTATGCGTTAAATGCTCTTTATTAGCAGCACTACTATGGGAGTAGACCTTCACCATTTAATGTATTCTGTGTTAAAATCAAACTAATTCACTATTCCTTAGCTTGTGCTGCTTTTATACTCTCAGTTGCTTCGTTCGCCTATTTCTCCCAAGGTCTAGAATTGTGCTAACAGCCTTCTCCTTTAATTGTTTATTTACTTCTCTCTTACGTCTGCATATTCTATTCACTGTTGCCTTCTATGTATATGTGTGTATATGTCTGTTCATCTGCTTGCCTTTATGTTGTTGTGTCCAGCATTTATTACTAGCAGCATAGTGACGTGTCGAAACTGCTTGAATTTGCAACAATTAAATATGTACTATTGGGAAAACAAAATTTTTTTAATGCAGTATCCATGTTTTTGGAGGAAATTGCATTTAACTGTTAACCGTAAAAAGAAATTCGGCTTACCACGCATTAGAAATGATATCCAAGAACAAAAAGGGCTTTCCCAGTTAGATATGTTTATTTTTGAACGTTTCGGTATATCTCAGTAATTAATTGGATAAATACTGTATAATAGATAGTATACCGAATTGATCAAGCTAACAATCTGGTTTGATTAAGCCATGTCCGTCTGTCTGTTTGAACGCAAAATTGTCCCTAAATTTTTGAGATATATTGATCAAGTTTTGTCAGCGGCTATATTTTGGTATCGAATTAGACATTTGTCAGGACCGACCGGATCGGACCACTGTAACATATATCCCACATGCAACCCTTTTTCGGGAAATAGGTATTTTTGTAAAATCTTCCTCAAGTTATCAGTAAGAAACTCCAAATTTCACCAAATGTTTCCGTATAATGCCCATGTTGTTGTCTAAAAAATCGCTGAAAAAACGTGTTTCTAAATTTTTTTTGATGTTGGTTTGCCCGGGAATCGAACCCAGGATCGTCGGTGCAGTATGGGGAGCACGCTACTACCACACCACGGCGGTCGTATACGTCATATATTGTTTAGTTAAGTGATTCATGGCTCTCTCACAAGACCACAAGTAACGTGAAACTTTGTATCCTCACTCAAAGTACCGATATATTTTTTATTTCGTATTTATCGAATGTTTCGCTTAAGTATGTACATCTCTTCATTATATATGTATTACACATTTTTTTATTGATCAGCTCCATTCATGAAAGGTATAAAGTTTTCTTCCGAAGACAGTCCCCTCCTTACTTATTTTTATTTTCAGAGATGACAGTAAAATTTTTTTAAAACTGTTATTATGCGACCGAAATAGGTTTCGGGAATGGTTAGTCTCTCTTCCGCTCTGTTAGAATATTATTTTGTTATTCCTCAAAGTCTACACTAGAAAATTCAATATATCGTTCTGATCGTATATTTTTTGGGTCATGGGGATACTGTTCCTAGCACCTATTTTAAATCATTGCTGGAATGTTCTGGTGTTATCTGCTTGCTACCAAAACGTTATCGATATGTTATAAAAAATATCGATATGTTATCGAAAAAGTATCGAACACTTGAGAATTTGTTATTGAAAAATATCGATTTTCCGGCGAAAAAATATCGATTTGTTATCGAAAAGTTATTAATTCTTTATGGAAAAAATACCGATTTCTTATCGCAAAGTTACAACAACTCTGTAAGCTGATATATATGTACGTCTTAACAGAACGTGAATCGCTCACTGACCTTTTTATTTAATTTGCTTGCAAGACGGTCGTTCTCTATGAAAATCTGAAAGCGGTAACAGCATTTAGCAGTGGTGGTCATCAAATAACTGATTGAATTGAAAATATCGGTTTCGGAAACGGATATTTGTGATCTCTGTTTTTTGAATGATTTGGCCAAAGATTTCCCTCAGTGCACAATCACGTGCTATCTTGCATAAAAAAAATAAAAGTAAGGCGCGATAACCTCCGAAGAGGTTTTAGGCCGAGCTTCTCTTCAAATTTGCGTCTTTCTCCTTTTTAATTTTTCATACAAATTTGCGGGATGGGACCTACTTTGTTTATGCCGACTCCGAACGGCATCTGCAAGGCAAATGAGTTTTCACTGAAAGCTTTTTCATGGCAGAAATACACTCGGAGTGCTTGCCAAACACTGCCGAGGGACGATGCCGCTTAGAAAAATTTTCTGCTAATTGAAAAACTT
>JARSSU010039281.1:0-41131 GCA_029619165.1 Eurosta solidaginis | reverse complement strand
TTTAAGGATGTCCTTTGCTTCGCCTTGCGTTTTGTTATGAAGTTGTAATAACTTCTCCACCCCTTTAAAGCTAGAATTATTGATATAAATGACCGTGAACAGGTCACGAAATGTTGGCCAAGACAAATAATCCCCTTTAAAAACTTCCGTGTCGCAAGCAGGGAGGCGAATTTTGTGCCCATGAGGTTTTTGCTCGGGGTTGATGTTTTTGTCCTCTTTCTTGTATTTATCTGTCTCAGCAGAGATAGACGCTAAGCATAGCATATATATTGCGCATGCTCCTTTTTGCTTTTTCCTTATCGCCACAACGTCATCCCCGGCCACCTCATCAGACCCCAGTAGCGAATCAAACGCAGACTTTACCTTCTTCTACAAGGACCGCAACTCTTCCTGCTGTATCGCAAGGCTGTGTTTGCTATGGTCGCTTTCCGGAATAAGGCTGAAATATTTATCAAACTCTGTGATTGATTCTGCTAAACGGATGTAGGTGTCCATTGTTTTGTTTGAATTTATTAATGAAATAATTGCCGATTAGAAAAATAGAACTCTTCTGAGTTAAAGTATATGCACTGCCGTAAATGAAAACTATTGAATTTCGAAGTTTTAGTATTTATTTTTATATTTTATAGAATTTTTTGTCAGAGCAGCGACAACAACTACAAGGTTTATTATCCAGACTTTTTGTCACGGTAGCAACAATAACAAAGCGCTTATTTTGGGCTTACGCTTATGCCCCATCTTTCGGGCAAAAGAACCCGAGGAGCGCCTTTACGTAGCAATCCGCGGGAGCTATTGTGGAAATTGCTTGGCACCAGATCACCGCTCTAACGCTTGCCAAAGCCAAGGACGATGCAAACAATCCGGCTCGAACATGATCCCCTAAATTTATGCTCTAGCGGTAACGGAGAGGGAAGGAATGCCTAACAGAAAGACGGAAGAGTTCCGTCGTGGGAAAGGGATATCCAAAAACCCAGCTCTCGTTCACCCGAAACGAGGCCAACCAACAATCCTAGCGCAGACCCGCGATCTGCCACCAGAACAGAAAGGCATTCGGCATACTATATTTTAAATTTTCAAAAATTCAAACCCAAAATCCACTCGCTCGCCCAGAACGAGGACACCAAAAGAGCCTACAACAGAAGGGCGAACCGATTTACCACAGAACCAAAAAGGGACTCGGCCCATTCTATTCTTGATTTTTTACAAATCCAATCCGCAATATCGCTTTACAATTTTGATTTTGACCAATTTGGTTTACACTTTTCAGTAAAACTCTTCAGACCTTCTTGAGCATCTTCCATGCATATGTTCTTGACCATTACATAAGTGCCCTGATCGTAAGCGTCTTTTACACTCAAACCCAACTGTTTATAGTAAAATACCTTGCCCATCGCAAGAATTGCACGGGGTTTCTCCGTTATAGACTTTGTAATTTTCTCTGTTTCCGAATCCTACTGCGCCTCCGGCACAACGAAACTAGCTAAACCTGCGGCAAGAGCATCTTGCGCATAAATAGGAAAACCAGGGAAAAGCAAATCCGCAAAACAAAAACATTCCATTTTCGCACTAACTCTTTGATCACGTTTTTAGCGAAGGTGTATTTTACTATGCTATACCGGCAGCTGTGGAAGATGCAGCTTCAAAAATGTGTTGATTAATGCCTTTTTGAATACGGTAAAGATACGTAACAATGTAATACATAAATAGTTGTTACTCCAATTTTTCCTAGTTTTTACTTTGAAGAAAAATTATTGAAAATATTAAATTGAATTAAACTATTGTGCTTTGTTTAGGGGGCCAGGGAAGGTATCAAAGTTTACAATGGTGCCTAAATAGGGGAACTGCATAATATAGCAAAGTTAATGAATTAGGCATATTTAGACGATCAATAAAGCTTTATTAACGCATTATTTCTCAATATTGCATGTACTATGCAAATTTCCTTCCACAAAACTTTATTATATTAGCAATAGTTTAATTAGAAACGAAACAAATATCATTTTTAGAATAAAACTTATGCCTTTCATCAATGCACCAGATATGAGCGACGCTTTTTGCGCTTCAGCTGACGGTATGTGGATAAGCATTTGCATATCATAATTAATCGGTTGCTTCCATACCACAAAGCGCTCCTTTCCGGAGAAATTATTCATATTAATTTTTACAATTACATTCACACATCCGAAAATGAATCAAAACATATACCACGTAATGAGACGATTTAGGGGAATGCCCAAGGCGATATTCGGCAATTCATTTCGTAGCTATCAATTGTCACGGACTTTCTTTTTCCTTTAAATGGACTGTTTAGCATATGTTCACTTTTAATTTGTTTGAAATAATTGCGTCTGCTATTGAAAATGCACGAAAATATGTGACTGAGGGATGACAAGACCACGCGTAAATTTCGATACCTCAAGGAGAAGCTGGTGGAGGAAGGTGTCGGACTTATGTTTGCTGCGTCATGATACATATTTCCTACATAAAAATTTGCGATTCGCAAATACAAATGTCTACAAAACTGCTGTAAAACAAGGTACATGGTCTATTTTGGGCTTCAGCACATCTAAAACAAGGAAAATAATCCATTGTGCTGCAAATTTCGTATTCAGCAATAGTGTATGTATAAGTCTAAAAACAATATCCACATTTGTTCAACTCGTCATTAATGCACAACAAAAAAGCAACTATAACAATTTATTACCGCTTTCATTGTTACCATATACGCATAAACTCGGATAAGAAGTCCGTACAGAGGCTACAAATATATCTAAATCAACAAGCGGTTGTCGCAGTAACTGCCTTTCACAATCTAGGGAAAACGATAGAAATAACAAAGTTATTATGGGGTTTGTTCTAGCCCGTGGCAACAGAGCTTATCACGCAGTGTGGTAAAAGTGCGCCGTTCTCAACTTCGAATAGTAACACTGGGGCTAGCTCAAACACCTTTAAGACAAAGACCCATCGATGCAGCAACTTATTGGGATCCACGTGCATGTTATGATAGATTTGTACACATTGGCAACAAGCTTATGATGTCAGCCTGAGATCGGAGCTATCACAAGGACCACCAACACATGATGACGTACCTGGTGTAGTGTCGCATCTAGGTTGTGTAGTGTAACACTACTTTTAGTGGAGCTACGCCATTGCAATAAGGTATCAATACCAAAGCCAGATGCTACATCACCACCTGCATCATGCTTGGAATATTTACTTAGCGAAAACCTGTAAAATAAATTATATGTATGGGGTTGTACCACAACTCGGTATGCTAAAGCTGTGCGCTTGGAACAATTCAAATTATGTATATGAATCACTTTTAGTCATTCGCGACATCAATTACGGTGTCATTAGCCCTTTCTCCACCCTCTACTGAAAACCTTGTACCAAGTCAGGGTGAAATATCTCCACCAGATAGGGAAAAACGTGTAGTTATTCTACTAAATCAATTATGCGTAGTTATATTGCAAAATGTACATACATTTGCTAAATTTGTTTCTTTTTTCTTCGGCCGAGCAAGAGCAGCACAAGCATCAAACAATTTGTGCAACGTAGATGCCTCGTTACAACAACATGCCAATGGATATTCCCGAGCTTACGCTATTTATTAACGCATTAGAATTGCGTAGTGCTGGGGTACAGGTTGCGTATGAGATGATTCAAAATCAACTTTTGGATATTCTTTATCAGGTTTTTTTTTATTTTGCCGATATTGGGTCGGCTGTATTGCAGACAAAAATAGAATAATAAACATCATCAATGTCTTACTTGCATTAAAATTATACTCCGTAGCTAAACCCGGACTGGTACGCACCTTTGTTAAATTCCCTTTAGCCAACGATAAGTTTGATTGCGGAAGCGTTTTGGGTACATTAATCGATAATTTTGATTCCACAGACGCCAATTTGACCATGGTAACAATGGCCTAATTCGATATATTACCATGCTTAAATTGGAATCTACATTACTCGGCATGCAAAAATTTCGGCAAACAGGCGCGTTCTTAATCAATATTGTGATGTTTTTTCGCTTATGATCAATATTAAATTTGCCACCAAAGCAATTTGGACATGTGTATATTTGTAACTGCTAACTGGTATACGGTATACCTAAAAATAAAAGAGGAATTAATTAATAAAAGACAGATTACGCATTAGAATCACACTCACCACCGCGTGTTAAATTAATGAGTTTTCTTTTTCCATTCAGGAAGTGAAAAGGCGTAGAAATTGTCAAAATGTCTACACTTCACTTCTTACAATCAAGCAGTCATGCATGGCAATACCGACGTTAGGCCTCATGCGCTAATCATTTCGCACACGACATGTCGCATGTCACGTATTACATCTCTCAATCAATGGTTCATTTTGTCGTGATTTAAAATACATACTTAATTTCACGAATTTCAACATTATCGACAAAACGCGTCGAAAATAATGTTGAGTGGTGAAAACGCAATGGCACAGGCAGTCCTTTATACAATTTAGGCCAAGTGCCGAACCGTGTGGTGGCAGACCACCTGAGGTAAGACAAAACACACCAAAAATTATTTAGTACGAGAATGCCACTTAATGCGAGACTCAGCGACATCTACCGACCAAAGGTCGAATTATGTAAAGTAGAATACAGTAGAATACCTAGCGCACCATATAGATGCGCGGGTATTATAATCAAGCGTTGTACCTTTTTCGGCTAATTCCATAAAGTTAATTCTTTTTGTTGGGCGAAGGGGGCAAGAAATTTGTTGGCATTTTAGCACCAATGTAGTATCGTGTGGAATTCACCTCACTTCAAACACGCTTAGCATTACAAACATTCGTTCATTGACCCAGATAACTACTATGAGTTCATTCGCATTTGCCAAGTTGCCAAATGTATTAATGCGTCATACCAAACTGCTCAAGCAGGAATCATATTGACAATATGTTGGTCAATATAATAATTCGCTGACAAAGCATTCCTTACTATTAAGTCATTAACCTCTAGTATGTAAATATTAATGTAACTATGTATATATGTATAGGTTAAGAACTTTTGTATTAATAATAATGAATGCCGTCAATAAAGACAATTAACAAATTGCTATCCAACGCTACTCATCAGCGTTGGTCAGCCAAATCATTTGTTGTTCAATTAATTTTTTCTTGAAATGGCGATCCTGCCAGTCTAGATCAGAATTAGCAAAACTGTTAAAGATCTAGCTGGTCAGAAGAGCCTAACAGCTCACGTTAAAAACACAAAGGACTAATTTTTTTAAAGTCCTGGAAAACTACACATTGGCAGCAAAAACAGGACATCTTGGAGAAGTTATTAGAAGCTAAAGAAGATACAATAAATTACTACTTTCGCAAAGGCACTTTGTCGTATCGCAGCAAAAGCATAGTGATGGCAAAAAATTAAATCAAATGGAAGCAATTTCAACAGCATAAAAAGGAGTGAAATATTAAATTCGCAGCAAAAGCATAGTGATGGCAAAAAATTAAATCAAATGGAAGCAATTTCAACAGCATAAGAAGGAGTAGAATATTAAAATTGACTGGAGGCAGTAAAAAAAACCACAATTGAGACTGGCAGCAATTAGTGTAAGAGTAAATATAACTAGAATCAATTGAGCAGCCTCAGGGACGCTAAACCATGAGCAAAAAATTCGTTTTTGCTTAGGAATTTTTTTTTATCAGCATTTTAAATTAGAATAAAGTTTGTCACAATAGGACTAGCTCAATAGAAAAGAATTTAAGCAAAAACAAAAATACATATGTATGAATTTAAAGAGAAAAAAAGAATTAAGTAAACGTAAAATAAATAAAAATTCAAAATTTAAGTAAATTGGAATGTTTAGGACGTTTCTTAGAATATTTAGTTAACTTTCGACAGTAAAATAGCCGCAAAGGAGAAATTCCATAGGACATTTTTAGAAATTACAAAACTCTGTTAGTAATAAATGAAAATGCAAAGGGACTCCTCAAACTTTCCCCTCCCATGGTGGGACGAGAATACTTTCATAATTATCAATTTTATAGCACGCATTTTAAGTAGTCTAGTTGTTTGTAGATAAGAAAAAATATTTCAGGGAAGGCTCAAGAAATATTTTGAGATTTTGTGTTCCTAACCGTGAATGAAACTAATCGCATACTTGTTTTTGAAGTTCTTTTCGGTTGTCGCAATTTACTGAGTACGGTGCGTTGTAAGAAAGTTTCACAAAATATTTCTTGATTAATACACATACAAAGCTTGCAGTGCCGCTGATTCATGTATTCTCTATTAAAAGCTATTACAATGGAACGTTCTGATATTTTGATATTGACAGTTAATGCTTTGAAAACGAAGCTATGTGAGTTAGGGCGTGACACTACTGGACGTAAGACGACGTTACAGGACAGACTCCTGGAACATTTCGATGGTGACGATGGTGGCAACGGTGATGAGGGCTTAGAATATGGCGATGCTGGTACATCACCACGAAGTGAAATAAATTACCAGACACATAGTCGTACGCCATTCACATTGCGCGATATTCAAGACTCATTAACTTCTTTTAGTGGAGTGGGCTCTCCGTCGGTCGAAGAGTGGATCGAAGAATTTGTTGAAAATGCGGAGGCAGTTAATTGGAACGCCCTGCAAAAATTTATATATGCGAAGCAGCGGCTTAAAGCGGCAGCAAAGTTATTTATACGCAGTCAGCGAGGCATTAGTAGTTGGGATACTCTAGCACAGGCTTTAAAGTTAGAATTTGGTACAGTGGTATCATCAATCGAGGTGCACCGATTGTTGCGCAACCGGAAAAAACGTAACAATGAAGATCACAGAGAATATATTTATAGTCTTATGGAACTGGGTAAACCAATTAAGCTTGACGATTTGAGCTTGATTGAATATTTCACAGAGGGTATTCCAGATTCTAGGCAAAACAAAGCGAATCTCTATCAGGCTAAGACGCTTTCTGACCTCAAGGATCAGATAAAAGTGTATGAAAAATTGCGAAGTGGTCGCCAGCAAGCGGCTAACTCAAGCTTTAGTCAAACTGTTTCTAAATCTGAGGGTGGTCAGAAACAATTCCAGAAAGATAAAAAATGTTTTAAATGTGGAGATTCTGCACATATTGCAAAGGAATGTAAGCAAGTGCAATTTAAATGTTTTAAGTGTGGTCAGTCAGGGCATCGTGCAGCTGAGTGTAAGAGTCCATCAACCCCTATTGAAACTGGAAAAGGTAACGTTAATACGTTGGGAGAGGGCTTGTTTTCGAAAACAAGTGGCATGGGAAGGTGTATATTTAAAGATTTGACATGCAATGGTGTAACCTTTTCGGCATTAATCGATACTGGTTGCGATCTTTGTTTAATTCGATACGATATTTTTCTGATGCTAGGCGAAGAAATAGAACTAAGTCACGACAAGCGTCGGCTAACTGGTGTTTGTAATGCTATGTTCAAACAGAAAAATAAATTGAGGAAATTTCGATTTGAATTGAGTGCTGTTCATACAACTCGATTTAGCTTACACAATAGTAATTTGATAGCTGGTTGGCTCATCTCTACAGCAAGAACATACCTTTGTTCAGACTGTCAAAATGTGCGTGTTGGTATTAGGCGAATGAAATGGAATGAAAACATAAAACTTTGAAATTTTTGTGTGTTGTAAGAAAATGTGTTCAATGTTTTGGTTTCATTTTGAGTTTGCCATCTTCTTTTGACAATCTCTACTCCAGTGAAATGAAAGACATAAAATCAGCTGATGAGATGAGCCAACCATATAGTTCAGCCGTGCGTAGCTGACGTTTAAATATACTCAATAAACACACTTTACAATGTTGCATTTGCAGTTTGAAACAATTTATTACGCAATTTTTTTTAAATTGGCAATTTATTATTACAATTTATTATATGACAAATTGCGTAATAAATTGCCCAAATAGTATAAATTGCCAATTTGGTGTGTGTCTGAACCTAGTATAATAGTGTCCTAAACACATTGGGTAGTTTCGATATTCAGGCTCAAGTGGACGGGTTGAAGGTCAATATTATTTTCCATGCTGTTCGTGAAAAGGATATGCATTATTCTGCCATAATCGCAATAGTATCCTGAAGAATGTTGACTTAAATTTCTCTGACGATTTAGTAGTATTTAAATTGAAAGTGGAGAAAGCTGAAGGAAATAAGAAGAGTAAAAATGCAAACGAATCAAAGGAACAAATCACAGTACTAAATCTGGAGGAGACAGTAGGGTACAAAAAGAAAGGAATTGAGTTAGACCTTTTAAAATAGTTTGAGGGATTGTGCTTGGCACAAGAAGAAGAAGTGATCAAAGCTCCAGAGGTAGATCTGTCGCATTTGCAGACACCTGAGAGATATACAGTCGAATATTTGATTACCGGTTATAAACCAATGAAGATAAAAGAGTCCCCAATAACCATGCAAATTTTACTTACGGATGATATTACAGTATACTAACGGCCGAGGCGTATGTCGCACGTGGACAAAAAGGTAGTGGATGAGCAGGTAGCCAAGTGGTTAGACGAGGGTATAATTCAGCGTAGTACGTCCGAGTATGCATCTCCCATAGTGCTCGTTGCTAAGAAGGATGGTAGCAAGAGGCTCTGTTGCGACTACAGGCGCCTCAATGCTAAAAGAGTTCGAGACAACTTTCCTATGCCGTTGCTGGACGATGTAAGTAATAGAAAGATTACAAGGAGCTCAAGTTTATACTACGCTGGACCTGGCTAATGGCTTTTTCCACGTAACAGTTGACAAGGATTCGAGGAAGTACACGGCTTTCGTTACGCACGACGATCAGTTTGAGTTCCGATATATTCCATTTGGAATATCGAACTCTCCAGCTGTTTTTTTCGCGATTTGTTTTTGCTGTGTTGAGGGATAGCCAACGATAAGTTTGATTGCGGAAGCGTTTTGGGTACATTAATCGATAATTTTGATTCCACAGACGCCAATTTGACCATGGTAACAATGGCCTAATTCGATATATTACCATGCTTAAATTGGAATCTACATTACTCGGCGTGCAAAAATTTCGGCAAACAGGCGCGTTCTTAATCAATATTGTGATATTTTTTCGCTTATGATCAATATTAAATTTGCCACCAAAGCAATTTGGACATGTGTATATTTGTAACTGCTAACTGGTATACGGTATACCTAAAAATAAAAGATAAATTAATTGATAAAAGACAGATTATGCATTAGAATCACACTCACCACCGCGTGTTAAATTAATGAGTTTTCTTTTTCCATTCAGGAAGTGAAAAGGCGTAGAAATTGTCAAAATGTCTACACTTCACTTCTTACAATCAAGCAGTCATGCATGGCAATACCGACGTTAGGCCTCATGCGCTAATCATTTCGCACACGACATGTCGCATGTCACGTATTACATCTCTCAATCAATGGTTCATTTTGTCGAGATTTAAAATACATACTTAATTTCACGAATTTCAACATTATCGACAAAACGCGTCGAAAATAATGTTGAATGGTGAAAACGCAATGGCACAGGCAGTCCTTTATACAATTTAGGCCAAGTGCCGAACCGTGTGGTTGCAGACCACCTGAGGTAAGACAAAACACACCAAAAATTATTTAGTACGAGAATGCCACTTAATGCGAGACTCAGCGACATCTACCGACCAAAGGTCGAATTATGTAAAGTAGAATACAGTAGAATACCTAACGCACCATATAGATGCGCGGGTATTATAATCAAGCGTTGTACCTTTTTCGGCTAATTCCATAAAGTTGATTCTTTTTGTTGGGCGAAGGGGGCAAGAAATTTGTTGGCATTTTAGCACCAATGTAGTATCGTGTGGAATTCACCTCACTTCAAACACGCTTAGCATTACAAACATTCGTTCATTGACCCAGATAACTACTATGAGTTCATTCGCATTTGCCAAGTTGCCAAATGTATTAATGCGTCATACCAAACTGCTCAAGCAGGAATCATATTGACAATATGTTGGTCAATATAATAATTCGCTGACAAAGCATTCCTCACTATTAAGTCATTAACCTCTAGTATGTAAATATTAATGTAACTATGTATATATGTATAGGTTAGGAACTTTTGTATTAATAATAATGAATGCCGTCAATAAAGACAATTAACAAATTGCTATCCAACGCTACTCATCAGCGTTGGTCAGCCAAATCATTTGTTGTTCAATTAATTTTTTCTTGAAATGGCGATCCTGCCAGTCTAGATCAGAATTAGCAAAACTGTTAAAGATCTAGCTGGTCAGAAGAGCCTAACAGCTCACGTTAAAAACACAAAGGACTAATTTTTTTAAAGTCCTGGAAAACTACACATTGGCAGCAAAAACAGGACATCTTTGAGAAGTTATTAGAAGCTAAAGAAGATACAATAAATTACTACTTTCGCAAAGGCACTTTGTCGTATCGCAGCAAAAGCATAGTGATGGCAAAAAATTAAATCAAATGGAAGCAATTTCAACAGCATAAAAAGGAGTGAAATATTAAATTCGCAGCAAAAGCATAGTGATGGCAAAAAATTAAATCAAATGGAAGCAATTTCAACAGCATAAAAAGGAGTAGAATATTAAAATTGACTGGAGGCAGTAAAAAAAACCACAATTGAGACTGGCAGCAATTAGTGTAAGAGTAAATATAACTAGAATCAATTGAGCAGCCTCAGGGACGCTAAACCATGAGCAAAAAATTCGTTTTTGCTTAGGAAATTTTTTTTATCAGCATTTTAAATTAGAATAAAGTTTGTCACAATAGGACTAGCTCAATAGAAAAGAATTTAAGCAAAAACAAAAATACATATGTATGAATTTAAAGAGAAAAAAAGAATTAAGTAAACGTAAAATAAATAAAAATTCAAAATTTAAGTAAATTGGAATGTTTAGGACGTTTCTTAGAATATTTAGTTAACTTTCGACAGTAAAATAGCCGCAAAGGAGAAATTCCATAGGACATTTTTAGAAATTACAAAACTCTGTTAGTAATAAATGAAAATGCAAAGGGACTCCTCAAACTTTCCCGTCCCATGGTGGGACGAGAATACTTTCATAATTATCAATTTTATAGCACGCATTTTAAGTAGTCTAGTTGTTTGTAGATAAGAAAAAATATTTCAGGGAAGGCTCAAGAAATATTTTGAGATTTTGTGTTCCTAACCGTGAATGAAACTAATCGCATACTTGTTTTTGAAGTTCTTTTCGGTTGTCGCAATTTACTGAGTACGGTGCGTTGTAAGAAAGTTTCACAAAATATTTCTTGATTAATACACATACAAAGCTTGCAGTGCCGCTGATTCATGTTTTCTCTATTAAAAGCTATTACAATGGAACGTTCTGATATTTTGATATTGACAGTTAATGCTTTGAAAACGAAGCTATGTGAGTTAGGGCGTGACACTACTGGACGTAAGACGACGTTACAGGACAGACTCCTGGAACATTTCGATGGTGACGATGGTGGCAACGGTGATGAGGGCTTAGAATATGGCGATGCTGGTACATCACCACGAAGTGAAATAAATTACCAGACACATAGTCGTACGCCATTCACATTGCGCGATATTCAAGACTCATTAACTTCTTTTAGTGGAGTGGGCTCTCCGTCGGTCGAAGAGTGGATCGAAGAATTTGTTGAAAATGCGGAGGCAGTTAATTGGAACGCCCTGCAAAAATTTATATATGCGAAGCAGCTGCTTAAAGGGGCAGCAAAGTTATTTATACGCAGTCAGCGAGGCATTAGTAGTTGGGATACTCTAGCACAGGCTTTAAAGTTAGAATTTGGTACAGTGGTATCATCAATCGAGGTGCACCGATTGTTGCGCAACCGGAAAAAACGTAACAATGAAGATCACAGAGAATATATTTATAGTCTTATGGAACTGGGTAAACCAATTAAGCTTGACGATTTGAGCTTGATTGAATATTTCACAGAGGGTATTCCAGATTCTAGGCAAAACAAAGCGAATCTCTATCAGGCTAAGACGCTTTCTGACCTCAAGGATCAGATAAAAGTGTGTGAAAAATTGCGAAGTGGTCGCCAGCAAGTGGCTAACTCAAGCTTTAGTCAAACTGTTTCTAAATCTGAGGGTGGTCAGAAACAATTCCAGAAGGATAAAAAATGTTTTAAATGTGGAGATTCTGCACATATTGCAAAGGAATATAAGCAAGTGCAATTTAAATGTTTTAAGTGTGGTCAGTCAGGGCATCGTGCAGCTGAGTGTAAGAGTCCATCAACCCCTATTAAAACTGGAAAAGGTAACGTTAATACGTTGGGAGAGGGCTTGTTTTCGAAAACAAGTGGCATGGGAAGGTGTATATTTAAAGATTTGACATGCAATGGTGTAACCTTTTCGGCATTAATCGATACTGGTTGCGATCTTTGTTTAATTCGATACGATATTTTTCTGATGCTAGGCGAAGAAATAGAACTAAGTCACGACAAGCGTCGGCTAACTGGTGTTTGTAATAGTGTCCTAAACACATTGGGTAGTTTCGATATTCAGGCTCAAGTGGACGGGTTGAAGGTCAATATTACTTTCCATGCTGTTCGTGAAAAGGATATGCATTATTCTGCCATAATCGCAATAGTATCCTGAAGAATGTTGACTTAAATTTCTCTGACGATTTAGTAGTATTTAAATTGAAAGTGGAGAAAGTTGAAGGAAATAAGAAGAGTAAAAATGCAAACGAATCAAAGGAACAAATCACAGTACTAAATCTGGAGGAGACAGTAGGGTACAAAAAGAAAGGAATTGAGTTAGACCTTTTAAAAGAGTTTGAGGGATTGTGCTTGGCACAAGAAGAAGAAGTGATCAAAGCTCCAGAGGTAGATCTGTCGCATTTGCAGACACCTGAGAGATATACAGTCGAATATTTGATTACCGGTTATAAACCAATGAAGATAAAAGAGTCCCCAATAACCATGAAAATTTTACTTACGGATGATATTACAGTATACGAACGGCCGAGGCGTATGTCGCACGTGGACAAAAAGGTAGTGGATGAGCAGGTAGCCAAGTGGTTAGACGAGGGTATAATTCAGCGTAGTACGTCCGAGTATGCATCTCCCATAGTGCTCGTTGCTAAGAAGGATGGTAGCAAGAGGCTCTGTTGCGACTACAGGCGCCTCAATGCTAAAAGAGTTCGAGACAACTTTCCTATGCCGTTGCTGGACGATGTAAGTAATAGAAAGATTACAAGGAGCTCAAGTTTATACTACGCTGGACCTGGCTAATGGCTTTTTCCACGTAACAGTTGACAAGAATTCGAGGAAGTACACGGCTTTCGTTACGCACGACGATCAGTTTGAGTTCCGTATGTTCCATTTGGAATATCGAACTCTCCAGCTGTTTTTTCGCGATTTGTTTTTGCTGTATTGAGTAATAGCCAACGATAAGTTTGATTGCGTAAGCGTTTTGGGTACATTAATCGATAATTTTGATTCCACAGACGCCAATTTGACCATGGTAACAATGGCCTAATTCGATATATTACCATGCTTAAATTGGAATCTACATTACTCGGCATGCAAAAATTTCGGCAAACAGGCGCGTTCTTAATCAATATTGTGATGGTTTTTCGCTTATGATCAATATTAAATTTTCCACCAAAGCAATTTGGACATGTGTATATTTGTAACTTCTAACTGGTATACGGTATACCTAAAAATAAAAGAAGAATTAATTAATAAAAGACAGATTACGCATTAGAATCACACTCACCACCGCGTGTTAAATTAATGAGTTCTCTTTTTCATTCAGGAAGTGAAAAGGCGTAGAAATTGTCAAAATGTCTACACTTCACTTCTTACAATCAAGCAGTCATGCATGGCAATACCGACGTTAGGCCTCATGCGCTAATCATTTCGCACACGACATGTCGCATGTCACGTATTACATCTCTCAATCAATGGTTCATTTTGTCGAGATTTAAAATACATACTTAATTTCACGAATTTCAACATTATCGACAAAACGCGTGGAAAATAATGTTGAATGGTGAAAACGCAATGGCACAGGCAGTCCTTTATACAATTTAGGCCAAGTGCCGAACCGTGTGGTGGCAGACCACCTGAGGTAAGACAAAACACACCAAAAATTATTTAGTATGAGAATGCCACTTAATGCGAGACTCAGCGACATCTACTGACCAAAGGTCGAATTATGTAAAGTAGAATACAGTAGAATACCTAACGCACCATATAGATGCGCGGGTATTATAATCAAGCGTTGTACCTTTTTCGGCTAATTCCATAAAGTTGATTCTTTTTGTTGGGCGAAGGGGGCAAGAAATTTGTTGGCATTTTAGCACCAATGTAGTATCGTGTGGAATTCACCTCACTTCAAACACGCTTAGCATTACAAACATTCGTTCATTGACCCAGATAACTACTATGAGTTCATTCGCATTTGCCAAGTTGCCAAATGTATTAATGCGTCATACCAAACTGCTCAAGCAGGAATCATATTGACAATATGTTGTTCAATATAATAATTCGCTGACAAAGCATTCCTCACTATTAAGTCATTAACCTCTAGTATGTAAATATTAATGTAACTATGTATATATGTATAGGTTAAGAACTTTTGTATTAATAATAATGAATGCCGTCAATAAAACAATTAACAAATTGCTATCCAACGCTACTCATCAGCGTTGGTCAGCCAAATCATTTGTTGTTCAATTAATTTTTTCTTGAAATGGCGATCCTGCCAGTCTAGATCAGAATTAGCAAAACTGTTAAAGATCTAGCTGGTCAGAAGAGCCTAACAGCTCACGTTAAAAACACAAAGGACTAATTTTTTTAAAGTCCTGGAAAACTACACATTGGCAGCAAAAACAGGACATCTTTGAGAAGTTATTAGAAGCTAAAGAAGATACAATAAATTACTACTTTCGCAAAGGCACTTTGTCGTATCGCAGCAAAAGCATAGTGACGGCAAAAAATTAAATCAAATGGAAGCAATTTCAACAGCATAAAAAGGAGTGAAATATTACATTCGCAGCAAAAGCATAGTGATGGCAAAAAATTAAATCAACTGGAAGCAATTTCAACAGCATAAAAAGGAGTAGAATATTAAAATTGACTGGAGGCAGTAAAAAAAACCACAATTGAGACTGGCAGCAATTAGTGTAAGAGTAAATATAACTAGAATCAATTGAGCAGCCTCAGGGACGCTAAACCATGAGCAAAAAATTCGTTTTTGCTTAGGAAATTTTTTTTATCAGCATTTTAAATTAGAATAAAGTTTGTCACAATAGGACTAGCTCAATAGAAAAGAATTTAAGCAAAAACAAAAATACATATGTATGAATTTAAAGAGAAAAAAAGAATTAAGTAAACGTAAAATAAATAAAAATTCAAAATTTAAGTAAATTGGAATGTTTAGGACGTTTCTTAGAATATTTAGTTAACTTTCGACAGTAAAATAGCCGCAAAGGAGAAATTCCATAGGACATTTTTAGAAATTACAAAACTCTGTTAGTAATAAATGAAAATGCAAAGGCACTCCTCAAACTTTCCCCTCCCATGGTGGGACGAGAATACTTTCATAATTATCAATTTTATAGCACGCATTTTAAGTAGTCTAGTTGTTTGTAGATAAGAAAAATTATTTCAGGGAAGGCTCAAGAAATATTTTGAGATTTTGTGTTCCTAACCGTGAATGAAACTAATCGCATACTTGTTTTTGAAGTTCTTTTCGGTTGTCGCAATTTACTGAGTACGGTGCGTTGTAAGAAAGTTTCACAAAATATTTCTTGATTAATACACATACAAAGCTTGCAGTGCCGCTGATTCATGTTTTCTCTATTAAAAGCTATTACAATGGAACGTTCTGATATTTTGATATTGACAGTTAATGCTTTGAAAACGAAGCTATGTGAGTTAGGGCGTGACACTACTGGACGTAAGACGACGTTACAGGACAGACTCCTGGAACATTTCGATGGTGACGATGGTGGCAACGGTGATGAGGGCTTAGAATATGGCGATGCTGGTACATCACCACGAAGTGAAATAAATTACCAGACACATAGTCGTACGCCATTCACATTGCGCGATATTCAAGACTCATTAACTTCTTTTAGTGGAGTGGGCTCTCCGTCGGTCGAAGAGTGGATCGAAGAATTTGTTGAAAATGCGGAGGCAGTTAATTGGAACGCCCTGCAAAAATTTATATATGCGAAGCAGCTGCTTAAAGGGGCAGCAAAGTTATTTATACGCAGTCAGCGAGGCATTAGTAGTTGGGATACTCTAGCACAGGCTTTAAAGTTAGAATTTGGTACAGTGGTATCATCAATCGAGGTGCACCGATTGTTGCGCAACCGGAAAAAACGTAACAATGAAGATCACAGAGAATATATTTATAGTCTTATGGAACTGGGTAAACCAATTAAGCTTGACGATTTGAGCTTGATTGAATATTTCACAGAGGGTATTCCAGATTCTAGGCAAAACAAAGCGAATCTCTATCAGGCTAAGACGCTTTCTGACCTCAAGGATCAGATAAAAGTGTATGAAAAATTGCGAAGTGGTCGCCAGCAAGCGGCTAACTCAAGCTTTAGTCAAACTGTTTTCTAAATCTGAGGGTGGTCAGAAACAATTCCAGAAAGATAAAAAATGTTTTAAATGTGGAGATTCTGCACATATTGCAAAGGAATGTAAGCAAGTGCAATTTAAATGTTTTAAGTGTGGTCAGTCAGGGCATCGTGCAGCTGAGTGTAAGAGTCCATCAACCCCTATTAAAACTGGAAAAGGTAACGTTAATACGTTGGGAGAGGGCTTGTTTTCGAAAACAAGTGGCATGGGAAGGTGTATATTTAAAGATTTGACATGCAATGGTGTAACCTTTTCGGCATTAATCGATACTGGTTGCGATCTTTGTTTAATTCGATACGATATTTTTCTGATGCTAGGCGAAGAAATAGAACTAAGTCACGACAAGCGCCGGTTAACTGGTGTTTGTAATAGTGTCCTAAACACATTGGGTAGTTTCGATATTCAGGCTCAAGTGGACGGGTTGAAGGTCAATATTACTTTCCATGCTGTTCGTGAAAAGGATATGCATTATTCTGCCATAATCGCAATAGTATCCTGAAGAATGTTGACTTAAATTTCTCTGACGATTTAGTAGTATTTAAATTGAAATTGGAGAAAGTTGAAGGAAATAAGAAGAGTAAAAATGCAAACGAATCAAAGGAACAAATCACAGTACTAAATCTGGAGGAGACAGTAGGGTACAAAAAGAAAGGAATTGAGTTAGACCTTTTAAAAGAGTTTGAGGGATTGTGCTTGGCACAAGAAGAAGAAGTGATCAAAGTTCCAGAGGTAGATCTGTCGCATTTGCAGACACCTGAGAGATATACAGTCGAATATTTGATTACCGGTTATAAACCAATGAAGATAAAAGAGTCCCCAATAACCATGAAAATTTTACTTACGGATGATATTACAGTATACGAACGGCCGAGGCGTATGTCGCACGTGGACAAAAAGGTAGTGGATGAGCAGGTAGCCAAGTGGTTAGACGAGGGTATAATTCAGCGTAGTACGTCCGAGTATGCATCTCCCATAGTGCTCGTTGCTAAGAAGGATGGTAGCAAGAGGCTCTGTTGCGACTACAGGCGCCTCAATGCTAAAAGAGTTCGAGACAACTTTCCTATGCCGTTGCTGGACGATGTAAGTAATAGAAAGATTACAAGGAGCTCAAGTTTATACTACGCTGGACCTGGCTAATGGCTTTTTCCACGTACCAGTTGACAAGGATTCGAGGAAGTACACGGCTTTCGTTACGCACGACGATCAGTTTGAGTTCCGATATGTTCCATTTGGAATATCGAACTCTCCAGCTGTTTTTTCGCGATTTGTTTTTGCTGTATTGAGGGATATGATACAAGACGGTACCGCTATAGCTTACATGGATGACCTTATTATTCCCTCCAAGGATATAAGTGATGGTATCCAGAAGCTTGAACGTGTGCTTAGTAGGGCGTCAGACTATAACCTAAGAATCAAATGGAGTAAGTGTAAAATACTTGTGCGGAAAGTGGACTTTTTAGGTTATATCATTAAAGATAGTACAATAAAACCATCGGAGGCAAAAACAAGGGCTGTTACGGATTTCCCGCTCCCTCGGGATAAAAAAGCATTGCAAAGATTTCTGGGTTTAAAGTCCTACTTCCGCAGATTTATCGAAGGGTACGCCGTGGTATCTAAACCACTTACCGACCTGCTCAGGAAGGACGCAAAAATTCCAGTTAGGAGACGAGCACGTTATTGCTTTCCTACAACTAAAGTCGGATTTGATAAAAGCACCCGTGTTGAAAATGTACACCCCAAAAGCAATCACGGAAGTTCATGCAGACGCTTGTACGTCAGGGTATGGGACTGTGCTAATGCAGAAAACGTAGATGATCAACAATTCCACCCGGTACAGTATATGAGCCGTAAGTGCAAACCGGCTGAAGAAAAGTACCATTCTTACGAGCACGAAGTATTAGCTATTGTAGAAGCACTTAAGAAGTGGCGGGTTTATCTCATGGGGATAAAATTTAAGATTATTACGGATTGTAACGCCTTTTGGCGGCCACCGTGGTGTGATGATAGCGTGCTGCGCCTATCACACCGTATGCCCTGGGTTCGCACCCCGGGCAAAGCAACATGAAAATTTTAGAAATAAGGCTTTTCAATTAGAAGAAAATTTTTCTAAGCGGGGTCGCCCCTCGGCAGTGTTTGGCAAGCGCTCCGGGTGTATTTCTGCCATGAAAAGCTCTCAGTGAAAACTCATCTGCCTTGCAGATGCCGTTCGGAGTCGGCATAAAACATGTAGGTCCCGTCCGGCCAATTTGTAGGGAAAATCAAGAGGAGCAAGACGCAAATTGGAAGAGAAACTCGGCCTTAGATCTCTTCGGAGGTTATCGCGCCTTATATTTATTTTTATTTTTTAACGCCTTTACCATGACAATGAAGAAACAAGATATTCCACTAAGAGTGTCTCGTTGGGCTATGTTTCTGCAGGATTATAATTATGAGATAGAGCACAGAAGTGGGTCAAAGATGAGGCATGTAGACGCGCTGAGCAGAGTCTCTTGCATGATGCTAGAAGATTCTCTAATACACAGACTGAGGGAAGCGCAGCGAAGTGATCAGTGGGTTAAGACAGTATGCGCAGTATTGGAAAATATTAGTTATGAGGTTTTTTATCTTAAACATGGAGTCCTACACAAAGATCCCATTAAGGAAGTCGTAGTCGTTCCATCGTCTATGGAGGACGAGATAATAAAAATTGCTCACAAAAAGGCTCATTTTTCGATTGCCAAAGCCAAGGATGCAGTAGAAAAGACATGTTATATTCCGCAATTAACTGCAAAGGTGACCAAGGTAGTTCGAGGTTGTGTAGAGTGTATAATTAGTGAGGGTAAAACTGGGAAAAAGGAGGGTTTTCTCGCGCCAATAGACAAGGAAGGCAGGCCTCTGGGCACCTATCATATTGATCGTGTGGGCCCAATGGACCAGACCGCTAAGTCGTACAGTTATTTATTTGTAGTAGTTGATGCGTTTTCAAAATTTGTCTGGCTGTATCCCACCAGAACCACTGCAGCAGATCCAGTCATAGACAAATTGAAATCGCAGGCTTCAGTATTTGGAAATCCCAAACGCATTATTTCAGACAGAGGTGCTGCGTTTATTTCAAATAGTTTTAGGGAATATTGCGAGAAGGAAAGAATAGAGCATCTTACTATAGCCACCGGTGTTCCGCGCAGGAACGGGCAGGTGGAACGAATCCACAAGATCATCATCCCAATGTTGTCAAAGCTATGTGCTGAAAGTCCTGGTCAGTGGTATAAACATATTCAAAAAGTTCAGCAAGCAATAAATAGTACACCACCAAGAAGCACCAAGTTCTCTCCGTTTCAGTTATTGACCGGCGTTGAGATGCGAGTAGTTAGCGATACTAGATTAGCTGAGTTGTCGGATGAAGAAGGCATAAGAGAGTTGGATGAAGAGCGGGAAAACATGCGTAAGAATGCACAAGAAAATATCAGGAAAATACAAGAGGAAACCCGTAAATCCTTTAATAGGAACCGGAAAAGGGAGAAGAAATACCGACCAAACGAGTTAGTAGCCATCAAGCGAACACAATTTGGGGCGGGTCTTAAATTGAAGCCGAAATTTTTAGGGCAATATAAAATCAGCAAGGTTTTGCCTCACGGCAGGTATGAGCTGGTAAAGGTAGGAGACCACAAAGGACCCGGCCACACAGTCTCGGTGGCGGAGTATATAAAAAGTTGGGAGCCTTCGACTCAACCCGAGCCATCATTCGAGCCGAATGAATCGTCAGGAGGGCCGAATGTGGGAATGGCAACCAGGAGTGGACGACAATACTAACTAAATGCAACCTTGTAGGCTTGACCTAAACGAACTAGACGAAACAAAGTAAAATAGATACATATATTTCTCAACGGACGATATTTTAGAGTTAGTTGAAAACCGAAGGCCATACCGAACGCGCACTAAACTTAACACATGCATAAACTTTGTGTATGAATCACCATATTTTATTAATAAACTATAATTAAAAACATAAGCTAAGCAAACATACATGTAAATACATGTAACTGAACAATTGAATTCTTAAATAAAAC
The DNA here is from genome assembly GCA_029619165.1 of Eurosta solidaginis. NCBI lineage: Eukaryota > Metazoa > Arthropoda > Insecta > Diptera > Tephritidae > Eurosta > Eurosta solidaginis. Next base: position 20,490 of record JARSSU010039281.1, on the reverse strand, counting down.
ATGAACTAAATTACAATAAAGTGGTATAATTTGATCGGCATCCTACATGTATACAATTTTGGTATAAGTATTCAGTTTCAATTCATTACTCAGATTATTTTGTAAAGTTTTAAGTATTATAAATTATAATATAGCATTTTCGTTGTAACACAACATTTATCTGGAGTATAGAGTTTAACATATATTTGTCTTATGTTTTAGTATGTAAATATAATTATTTGTGTTTCTCTCTTTGTTACGTAAGTAAGACTTTCTTCCGTTTTTTTTTGAAGCAAAACTTATAATGATAATTTGATATGCAAATGTATATAAACAATATAATTATTTTGAAATTTCAGATTTTTGGATTTATATAATTCATCATTAAATCGCATATGTTTATGGTTTAACTTTTGTGTGGAATTTTATTTTAGCTACTAAGTCTTATGTTTTTGTGTAAACATTGTATAGAAATGCGTTTAAAATAAGTTATTATGTAAATATTACCATTCTAAATTTGTAACTTGTATTTGTAAATAAAATGTGAGTTGCCTAAAGATTTATTGTACTTTTTGTACACGGTTTTTGTGAAGAGTTTTTAATTTTTTCTTTTCTTTATCAAAAACTTTTACATTCGTCCCATCTATTTCTTTAACTACGTACGGCCCCTGATATATACTTGCATGTTTATCGCGCGGTTCTTTTTGTATTAGAACCTTATCATTTACGCTAATTTTTGATGGACAGGCATGTTTGTCATAATAATATTTATTTCGAACTTTATGTTTGTTTAAAAGTTCTTGCGCCAATATATGTGATTTTTGCATGCGGTATTTCGACTCTTTCGCGTAATTCTCTACATCATAAATTGGATTAACTTTTGCTTTTTGAAGTTCACTAGGTAAAATGGTTTTTTTACCGATTACTAATTAGAGCGGTGTAAATTTATTATCAAAAACTGTATTCGAAGTGGTATTGTGAAAGAACGTGAAATACTTCAAGTAAGTATCCCAGTCACAGAGGGCGTTCGAAACAGGGGAAAGAGTGCTTTCCTTGATATTGAGGGTGCCTTTGACAACACATCTCACGAAAGCGTAAACATAGCACTGCAGAGAAGAGGAGTTCAGGTGCCAATCCAGAAATGGATTGACAATCTACTCCGCACAAGAATCGCTGAAGCTCAAGTAGGCAGCAGCGCAGTTAAGGTTATTACAACGAGGGGGTGCCCCCAGGGAGGTGTCCTGTCACCCCTTTTGTGGAGCCTAGTAGTGGATGAACTCCTGCAAAAGCTATCAGACAATGGCATAAGATGCCAAGGATATGCTGACGACATCGTCATAATTGCAAGGGGTAAATTCGAGAGTACGCTCTGTGACATCGTACAAAGAGCATTGAACATTACAAGGGAATGGTGCGCCAATGTGGGTCTTAACATCAACCCATCTAAGACAACCATCATCCCCTTCACCAGAAAAAGGGTCCTACCAGCCCTGAGAGCAATAACAATAGATGGCGTGGAACTAGAATATGGAACCGCAGTGAAGTACTTGGGGATCACTTTTGACACCAAGCTCTTGTGGAAACAACACTTCGACTCCATGAAGACTAGGGCCACGAGGTCCATCATGGTATGCAAACGTCTAGCAGGCAAATCATGGGGCTGCAGCCCACACGTGCTAAGATGGATGTATAACATGATAGTAAAACCTATGGTAACATATGGCTCAATAGCCTGGGCATCGAGAACAACTCGGGCGACGACGAGGCAAGCGCTGTCAAAGCTTCAGCGACTGGCATGTGTGTGCATCACGGGAGCCATGTGCACATGCCCCACAACAGCGCTGGAAGCTATCCTCGATCTAACCCCGCTGCATATATCGATAGAGCAGTCAGCCAAGCGAGCCCTCCTTAATATCGTCAAGGAGGGCTCGGGCAAAGGTAAAGTCATATCGTCCCGGAACATGGAGGAATTGAGAGAGAAGATCCCAATCTCTCCCGAGGGATGACATCCTCAGGCAGATAGTATATGAGAAAAGATATAAAGTAGAACTGGGAGACAAGGGTACGGGGGAAGAAAACAGAATTGAGAGCATTCAGCAGCTAAACAGTATAGTATGGTATACCTATGGCTCAAAGACCCCAGAGGGGATTGGATCTGGAGTCGTTGGACCCAGAGCCAGGATATCAATACCACTGGGAGCATACCCGAGCATTTTTCAAGCGGAGGTATTCGCCATAAGCCAGTGCGCGGACCTGAACCTTCAGCGGAAATACTCCAATGAGAAAATTGCCATACTCAGTGACAGCCAGGCCGCCCTTAAGGCCATCTCGGCATTTGAAATAAAATCAGCACTAGTCCTTGAGTGCGTGGAAAAGCTGAATCAACTAGGAGCACACAATGAACTACTGCTGGCCTGGGTTCCTGGTCACAGGGGAGTCGAGGGAAACGAGCAGGCGGACAGCCTGGCAAGAGTAGCAGCAAAGATACGACCTATTGGTCCTGAGCCATTCCTGCCAGTAGGCCCACAAGAAATTAGGGGGCATCTATTAGCAGAAGAAAAGGAAAAGAGGGAAGAACACTGGCGTAATATGCCAGGCCTGAAACAATCTAAGCTACTGTTAGGGGGTTACTGCACAACTCGATACAGGGCATTTATAGGCCTCTCGAAAAATAACCTAAGAATTCTAACAGCTATTCTTACAGGACACTGTAGACTGAACAGCCACATGCAAAAGCTGGGTATAATATCGAACAACACATGCCGATTTTGTGATCGATCAGCGGAGACGGCGGACCATATCCTCCTGGAGTGTGATGCAATCTCAAGACGTAGAGCTAAGTTTATGGGCTCACCATGGCCAGAACATTCTCACATCAAATCCCTCAAGCCAGGTGAACTGCTAGGGTTCATCAGTGATGTCGGCTTGGATGAGGTGTTGTGAAGCAGATGAGGGCACAATAGACCAATGGTCGCAGTGCGATCCTCAATTAATTATCTATCTAAGTATCCCAGTCCAACAACGTGTCATTATGATATGCGCGCAAGTATTCGTTAAATACTCGATGGTTTCGTTCGATTGAACCTTGCGTTTCATAATGATACGCTGTGGAAAAATCGTGTTTGATTTTTAAAAGTTTTGTCAGCTCTGAAAACACTTCATTTTTATATTCCGTGCCTAGATCAGATTTGATAGAATTCATTGGACCATATGTTAAAATAAATGATTCGAATACCGCAGAAGCTATGGTTTTCGCACTTTTATCCTGAACCGCTACTGTTACTGTGTACTTCGTTAAATCGCAAATTATGGTAACTGCGAACCTGTTACCACACTTCGATTCTGGCAACGGTCCTATTGTATCAATGACTACTATATCAAATGGTTTAAAAGGTGTTGGTGCTAACACTAGCTTTTCTTTAGTTTTTAGTTTAACTTTGTTTAATAGGCAGTGTTGGCAATTTTTCACAAATTTCGCAATGTCTCGGGTTATGTTTTTCCAATAAAATTTAGTACGAAATTTTGCGTACAGCTTTTTAACACCGCAATGTCCACCTGAGATGGCATCGTTGTGATAAATTGACATAATTTTGAGTTTTTTTGTGTTCCGTTGTTATGATCTCTACCGGGTCGGTCAGTATTATCTCCACTCCACTTCCGTTGTTTCCACTTTGTTTTAACTTTAAAATAGTACAATATTTGAAAATAATTTATCTTTTGGCCATTCTATCTTATTAATACCGTGATTTCGGCTTCGGATTGTAACCTCGAAAGTAACTTGTCTAGATTTGTTATTTCGTTAGCAATCTCAGTATTAACCAGTTCAAATTTTTTATGTTTGATATGCGCGTGAATTTGTAATTTTGAAATTTTAGTTTTCTCATCATAGAAATTTGTGGATCTAATACGTGGAATTTTATTAGAAAATGTAAATGAAAATTTGTCATAAAGCTTGACTGTGTATTGTATTGTCTGAGTCGTTAGAAATAGTTGGTAATTTTGTATCAGATTGTTGTTTTGACATCGCCCGTGTTTTTACCGCAAGAATTTGTTTAGTCGAGTCCTGTATTTCGCCAAATGAGATGCGTGAGTATGCGTCAGCACCAACATTACTTTTTCCTTTGATATATTCTATTGTGAAGTTGTACTCGGCTAGTTCGAGACTTATCCTTGCTAATTTTGACGTCGTATCCTTCATATTATACAAATAAACCAAGGGTCTATGATCTGATTTTACTAGAAAGTTGGTTCCATAAATATATGGTCTGAATTGCTTTATCGCAAAATATATCGCTAATAACTCTACTTCAATAACTGGTTTCTTTTGCTCCGCCTTAGTGAATGATTTAGATGCAAAACAAATGGGTAAATCGTTATCTTCATGAACCTGACTCAATATAGGACCACAACCTGCCTTGGATGCATCTACCGTAATTATGAACTGTTTTTTTGAAATCAGGATACTGTAGTATCTGTAGTGACATTAAAGGGGATTTTAATGATTGAAATGCGTTTTCACAAGCACTATACCAAATAAAGTCTACCTTTTTCCTATTCAAGCGGTTTAAAGGTGCTGCCAAGCTACGTTAGGCGGAATGTCTGTAAAAGCAATCGTCATCATTCTGAAAAAAGAGTTAGGAGCAACGTTTAACCCAAAAGGTAATACTTTCCATCTGAATGATCCACGGTCAGTGCTAAACGAGGTTATGGCGCGTGAGTAGGGGTGTAGAGGTATTTGGTGGAAACCCGAAAAGAGGTCAAGCGTTGAAAAATATTTTGCACGGCCAAGATTGTCAAGAATATTATCTACTCGAGCGAGCGGAAATTTGTCGGCTATTAGTTTTTTGTTTACTGCGCGAAAATCTACGCATATTCTATACGCTTTTTCGCCGTTTGTATCTTTCTTTGGCACAATTATAAGTGGACTATTATAGTTTGAGAAGCTTTCTTTGATTAAATCATTTTGCAATAATTTACTAACTTGGTTGTTTATTTCTTCGCGCTGAGAGTGTGGAAGGCGATAATTTTTGATGTACACTGGCGTTGTATCTGAAAGTCGGAGTTTTTGTTCGTAGAAGTTGTTTTGTGTCATTTTGTCATTATTTAACGCAAAAATGTCCGAATACTCTAAACATAACTCAAGCAAATTACTTTCTGCATATATGGGTATTTGGTTTTGTAAAATTTGTTTTATTCGCTAACACGATTGGTTCGATTGTCTGTTTTATTGATTTTGTAAACGTTATATTTAGATAGCCTTTCTGTACGAATGTTGCAACTTTTTATGCATTTAATTGTATTTGTGATATTTATAACTTTTACTATCGGATTATCGGTATCGATGATGCACCTTGCTGTAAAGATGCCTTCGGCTATTTCTTGTGAGTCCACGAACAGTGGTTCTGGTGACTTTCCTAAGTCAAAAATTCTGAAAACTTCGCATCTTGGCGGAATAACACAAGAGTCACTTTCCGTACCGTGTAGGATTGGAAGTGAGACTTTTTTGCCTTTTATCCAAAAAGAAAGACTATTTGTCGCATAGCTGATTTCGCATTGGTTTTGTTTCAAAAAGTCTTTACCTAATATTCCATCGGACGGAATATTGAAAACGTCATTCACCACGTGCAACGTATGCTTAATAAAAAAATTTGGAAAATCTAAATTTGTTGTGCAGGTTCCCGTAATATTAATTATATCATTATCATTGATTGATAAATTTTTGTTAATGCATGAGATTTTAATTAATGAAATGTCGGCTTGCGTGTCGACTAAAAAGGAGCAACATTTGTTAGATCCGGTTATGTTTAATTGGATAAAGTCTGAGAAATTAAGATTTAGACAATAAATCGTTTTTGTAGAAAAATTTTTTCAAGAATCGGTTAATCGTAAGTCTCTTGCTCCCCCAGTGTTCGCTCCTGAGGGGCATGAGCGTTTAAAGCACGCACGTTTTCGTTGTTAGTACTCCTAGGACTGGATGTTCGTCGATTCGCATTATTCACGCGATCGTTATTACTACTATTGTTGCTGTTGTTGTTCTGATACCGGTTACCGTTTGAAAAACGAAAATTTTGACGTTGATTACAACGGGTTGAATTGTGAAAGTTATTGAAATTTTGCCTGTAAACATTGAAGTTACGATTATTTTGATTGGAAAAATTACGACCCCGATAGCCACCTTGAAAATTTCGAAAATTGCTGTTACCGCGAGACCTGAAAGCGAGTACCTGGCGTTCTTTAACTTCGTTAGACTGTTCAACTATTAATTTTGCTACGACATATTTTGAGTCGGTGAATGAAGTAAAAGCGAGAATTGACTTAACGAGGCTTGACTTTGCATTCAACCAGCAAACGTTTACAGTTTGCTCAATCGCCATTTCATGCGCTTTAGCCTGGGTTATACCCTCAATAATTAACGAGCACTCCAATGAGTCCGACAATTCCTCAATACGTCTAGCAAAATCAGTATAGTTGTTGTTATTTACTTGTAACGCCGCGATTCTTTCAGCCACGAGCTTCGAGTTGTCTGGTTTTATCCTATTACGTAGAGCTATTTTAATTTCGTTAACTGAAGTTACTTGCGTCAGTATTGCTTCACAAGCTTTACCCTCCAGTTTTGATTTTAGGAATGCTATAAAAGTACCAGTTAAAGTTTCATCGGCAAACTCTTCGAGTAATTCAATTTTATCTATAAATGTCTCGAGTGCCAAAGGATCACCGCTGTAGTTTTCTCTAATCGAAGTAGCACACATGCTAATGAAAGTTTTCTTTTCCTCAAGTGTTGCCATGATTTGATCGTTAAGATCTGAAGCTGAATTAGAAGAAAGTAAGGCAACTTTTGTATTAATTGAATCGTCAGGATTTGACTTTAAATTAGAAAAAGGTGAAGTTAATTTTGCACTGTTTGTATCGTTAAGATTTGGATCTGAAGTAGAAGTTAAAATTTTACTAGAGGAATCTTCGAAGCCTGCGAAATCTTCGAAGCCTGCGAAATCTGTCGACAAGGATAATTTATTTTTCTGGTTTGTGTCGGTTTCGGTTGAAGATGACGTTAAGCTTTCGTAGCTTGAAGCTGATTTATCGGAATCGGATTCTGAATCTGAAGTTTTTTGCACTTGCTTCCTATATCTAAGGTTGTACATATGTAGTTATCGGAATAGCAAAAAAGTTCAGTTCAAACTATGGAATTATAGAAGCACTTGTTTGAATGTCAAAATTAATATTTGAAGTTGCAATGTTGAGCAGAAAAAAATTTAAAAAAAAGGAACTTATTTACAGTGAATTGTCGCTGACGAAATATTTAGAAATTCAGTGGAAAATTTGATTGACACTGCACTATTGGTATGAAAAATCTGTAGCAAGTAACTGAATTTGAAATTGGTTCAAAAGTATATAGGTATGTGGTAATCACAGACGCACCGGTTTATTAAAAAAATCTTAATTGGTTTTTCCGGAACCATCGTTTTATATGAAAAATCTCATTTGGTTTTTTTTGAAACCACCGTATGTAATGAAAAAATCCAAACTTTACCATATGTACGTGGAAATAGGTGAACATGCCCGAAAATTTGAAAAGAAAAACATTTGTAAAAGACTATTTGAAAAATTGGTTTAAGAACACGTTAAGAGTTTAGGGAAATACCGTTTGCAAAAATAGCACTTTTGGATTCACTTTAAATCGCTTTATAACATACATAACCTGTAAAGTTCACATGCAAAAGAAAATATACGTGTGTAATAATAATTGTACACATGCAAGCAAAACAAGTGTAGTGTGTTCGAATAGATGTGGCTAAATATATTTTAGACTTAATCACTTATTTAAACTAATGTAGTCATAAAAATTGTGAAATGTGAAAATCAATGTGGTTATAAAAATTGAGGTTATTTTGGGTGCTCCCGCGCCGCAGTTACAAAAATTGAGGTTATTTTAGGTGCTCCCGCGCCGCAGTCACAAAAATTGTGGTCATTTTAGATGCTTACCACAGTTTTCGTTATTCCCGTAATCAAACGTGAATATTTATTTATTTATTTATTTCAAAGTAAATCTAGGACAAATTAAAATATCCTTACAGACTATTTACAAATTATTAGCTTAAATATTATCTACCATATCGAGTCATTTAGTATAAGTTTAAACTTTGATTTATTTACTGAAAAAACAATTTCCCTGGCATTAGTAAGAAGATTGAATTCCTTCAGTGCCCTAGCAATAGGCGAATTAGCGACATATGTCGTTCTGGCCCTATCCAATAAAAAATATCAGTGTTCTAGCTGGAATATTGAAGCGAATACGCTCCAAAAGAAACGGAGAGTCAATCGTGCCCCCTATCAAATCATAAATAAATATCAGCGCTAGAATAGATCTTCTATTATCCAGGGGCTTTAGTCTTATAAGTAGACATCTAGAGTAGTAAGATGGTAAAGGATCCTGAAAACGTAATGACCGGAGCCCAAAACGCCAAATTTTTTTCTGGATCATTTCAAGTCGCTGTATATGACAAGCGTGGTATGGTCTCCAAAAGAAGGAAGCATATTCCAGTTTAGACCGTACAAGCGATGTATATAGTAGCTTTAACGTATATGGATCATGGAAGTCCGAGCTAAAGCGGCGAATGAACGCAAGCATTGAATATGACTTAGCAATAACACAGTTAAGTTGACTCTGAAAGAGAAATTTAGCATCTAAGACAACTCCAAGATCTAATATTTCATCAACAGTTTTCAAAACAGAAAGACCGATGTGATACGAGGTGTTAATACCATTACGGGATTTTGAAAATGAGATGTGAAAACACTTATTAATATTTAAATGTAAGCAATTCCTACTACACCAATCTATTACTCTGTCAAAATCTGACTGCAGCCGTAGGGAATCTGCCTGATTTGTGACTGATGTAAAAATTTTCAAATCATCTGCGTACAACAAAAAAATCGAGTAAATGAAGCAATGACGTATGTCATTAATAAAAATTTCGAATAGGAGAGGTCCTAGGACACTTCCTTGAGGAACACCAGAGGTCGCGGTAAAAGAACGAGAACTGACACCATCAACCACAACAGTACAACTCCGATCCGCCAGGTAAGACTTCACCCGTGATAGAATATTGGAGTGAAATCCCAGATCAGCAAGTTTTAAAAGTAGTAATTTATGGCTAACTTTATCGAAAGCCTTAGAAAAATCAGTGTAGACGGTATCTACTTGTGCTCTATTATTAAAGACAGAGAGACAATATTCAGTAAAAACAGCAAGATTAGTCACAGTCGACCTACCGGACATAAAACCATGCTGGTTGGGTGAAATAATACTTTTTACCGCAAACGATATCACGAAACGAGTAATGGAAGTTACTTTCCAGGCATTAATAAAATCTCCCCGCTTTAGAGATTTATTGAAAATTAATAAAATCGGATAAGGAATTGCAACAGTATTTTTTAGCAAAAATGAACACAGTCCATCCACATCAGATTGTTTTGAGGACTTTAACACCGAAATTCCCCGAATAACATCATCAAGTGATATGGAAAGTTCACCAAAATTTATTTGAGTATTAACATCAGTATGCTCAACCACATCAGGCAAAACAGTATCAGACACAAAGTTAGAGCTGAAGAAATCTGCAAAAAGATTAACGGCATCAGTAAGAGAGTATGCAGAGGTTTCATTATAAAAAACATGAGATCGGATGCTAGAGCATAACTTTTTAGCTCTAACGTAGCGCCAGAAAGATTTCGGATTCGACTTAATGTCGCATTCAAATTTCTCAACATATTTTTTATGAAGCCGATTCCTTAGGGATTTAAATTGCTTTGAATAATATTCATATTTTCCCTTAAAAGCAGGCGAGTTAGACAATTTGTACTTTTTAAAGAATTTGTTTCGTGAATTCTTAAGTTTTTTTAACTCCTTCGTATACCAAGGAATTTTATGGCAATTTTTCCGCATTCGAGGGATCAAACTACTATAAATTTGGTTGAATTTGCCTTTGAAAATATCAAAGTACTCACTGACACCAACACCTGAGAATATACTATCCCAATCAATTATGCTTATTTTGGCGTTGATAGCATCAAAATCACAGTTTCTAAAATTATAGTTTCCTGAGTTCATATCTAATTTTTTTAAACTCATAAAATTCTAATCCCAAAACTAGTGGAACATGATGTAAGCCAGAGCAAGAGAGAGGATCAAGACATTCGGAGAGTGAAAAAGTCATGTTATCAATAATAAAAATTAGATCCAACGTCCTAGACAAGTTATTAATAAAGGTGTTTACCTGGGCAAGATTCGCGTTCAATAAGTTATCAACAACATATGTTTCAGAAAAATTATTAACGTTATTCGGATACAATACTAAACTATCATCCACGGCTGCCCAGCCTACATTCCCTAAGTTGAAATCACCTAAAATACAAGCATTATCCTCATGTCCCTTAGATACTAAATCTACAATATTATCTACATGCGCTATGTACACATGATCTTCACTTCCTCGCGGAATGTATGAGGCACATACAAAGAGAGGCAAAGAGCCATATATGCAAACACATAGTTGATCCAACAGTGAGTCTCCATTCTGCAGCGACATAATTGACGAACCATATTTCCTTTGAACGGCGGATCAAAAAATTCGGAGTCATAAGGTTTCCACAAAAACTAGAGCATCATAGTTCAAATCTGAAATGAATTCATAAAGCTTCTTAGATTTAGTTCTAACTCCCGATGAATTTTCATAATAAATACTAAGAGGCCTGTCATAGGCTTGTGGTGTTGCGGAACCTGTTGCGCTGAACCACTCCTTTGAAAAAACTGGAATGGTCGTATGATTACATTGATGGGCCAGATACTCGCATCAACTACTTTATCATAAAATGATTCAGTTACGCCCCAGTTTGAAAGTAATTTTCCTAAGGTCAGACAACTCAGTACATTTTTTTACAAGTTTATCGCATTTGAAATAAATCTTGTTTATGCCAGCATACTTCGAGACGTAGTTCACAATATCTTCTTCAGTTACACTAGGCTGGAAAGATGAGACATGCAACCATTTAAGCTTAGCGGCAACACCTAGTTCTACATTATTGCTCACACCAAAAGCTAATGGCTTATGTAGATTTATCCGAGAACTGTTTACTTTCGGTTTAGACCCGTGGACTCTGCTTAGGTTAGCGCGATTCCCATCATTACAATCAATCTGCACACTATTTGATTTTGTCTTGGCAGCATCAGCATAACTAGGTGGTAACGCTTGTTTAGTACTAGTACCAGAGCTAGCAGACAGAGTTGAAGGTTGAGCTTGAACAGAAATTATAGATGGAGCCTTTGAAGAAGCAGGAGGATTCACTGGCTCATTCGCTTGGTTAGCATTTTTAATTTTAAATTTCTTTGCACGCCTGGTCTTTTGTAGAATCATCAATGGACCCTCATTATTAACATCATTAGAGATTAGAGACAAGGTACCATTAGAAGTAAGCAAACCTTTAGCGCTTACTGTATTATTATTATTAGCATTCACATTATCATGCGGACACAGCGCAGTAGGAGAAACAATTGTTGTCTCAGCACTTGAAGCGATATCTATATAAGAAGCATTTGACCGTTTATCTACTGTGCTAGCGACAGCGGCAGCAGCAGCAACAGTAACACCTTCAGTACTTAGATCATCATTCGTATGTAGATTTGTAGGAGATCCAAGAGACGAATTACTTTGCACTTTGCGCACTGAATATTGGGGTCACTGCGCTCAACCTTTAGCTTACAATAGCAAGGCATTATGCAAGTTTATATTACAAACTTTTTAAGCAATCAACACATAAATTCACGACACTAGTTATTTGTGTCAGCAAAGTAATATGTTTACACATAACACAATCAAATAACTATGTAGGTACTTTATGCACGAAAAGTTCAAAATAACACGGCGCTTGATAAAATACGTCCGTCCGCGACAATATTTCAATATTTTGGATAGGGTGAGATATACCTCTCTCTGTGACCGCCTTTCTCAGAGTTACGGCGTTATATTGGATGATGACCTAGTTTAATGGTCCTTTTCTTTCGCAAACAAGGCCTTCCATGTGGTCTTGCATGTGGCCGGATTATTAAAAACAAAAAAAAGAACATCCTAATCGGTTGAGAATTTTGGGCTGAATTGTCAGATTGCTGAGGCTTGCTGCACGACGGGTTCTATCTGTCCGTATAGTTATGCAAAATGTTCCGTGCAACCCTCTCCGATGAATCTTTGTCAGCTGATGGCTGGTACTATAGGACTGCGGCCTAAGATGGAAACTTGACCACGTTCGGACACCCGTAGTGGTGGTGAATTATGTGTTTCGCGGATAGATGGCGCGTGCAAATTCTGGTTACTCGATACCGGGTAAAACAGGTAGAAATTGTGAGTGGGGGTATGTGCCGATCCCTAATGGGTGAGCTATAACTTTTTTGTTGGTGCTAAAATGCCAACAATTTCTTGGCTTGGGCACGCGTAATGAGACGATTTAGGGGATCATGTTTACTCACGTGGCGAGCCTGGGGATTCCGCTGTGGCACATTGTGATTATTTTAAATTAAATTAGAAATTGCGAGTACTTTAGGGGGGTCGGAATCTCCAGTAGGAGCCTCATTCTCGATAGGAATGTGAAATTGGGAAAGGAGGAAGAGGAACGGAGGGATTGTTATGAGGAGCTCTTGGTCTTCTCGCAATCCATATCCTCCGTTGGAAGAAGGATCAGTTTGACCAATGGTCATCTGACTTCCTTCTCGGTTTTGAGGTCGACTACGCGTACTCGGTTATCTTCGCCGGGGTGTACGTTGACGACTCGACCTAAACTCCATCCGTTGGGAGATAAGTTGTCCTCTTTGAGGACAGCGAGATCTTCCACTTGTATATTTTGTTTGGGATGCTTCCTCTTCACACGCTTTTGAAGTTCGGATAGATATTCGGTTTTCCATCGCTTGCAGAAAGTGTGATGGAGGGCTTTGAGTTTCTGCCACCGATTGATCATCGACGCCGAGCTCTCACTAGCATCCGGTTCTAGCGGAGCCAGTAGGTGGCTGCCTGTGAGGAAATGGCCTGGGTTAAGTGGCTCTAGGTCCGTTAGGTAATTGGACGCCGGGCTGAGTGGCCGCGAGTTCAGGCATGACTCCATCCGGCACAAGAGTGTGTAAAATTCCTCGCAGGTGAATTTGTGTGGTGAGGCTATCTTTTTGAAGTGGCTTTTGACGCTTTTCACTTCAGCCTCCCACAGCCCCCCATGTGGGGCGCGCCCGCAGGGATGATATGCCACGTGAGTGACTGGTGGCTGTACTTCGAGGCAGGATTGTCTCGGGCTTGTGAAATGAAAGTTTTGAATTCCGATGGTAGGGATCGTGAAGCTCCGACAAAGTTTGTACCGTTATTGGAGTAAACGTTTTTGGGACATCCGCGTCTAGATATAAAACGGGCAATATGCGCTAAAAACGATGGGGTACCGAGGTCACTCGTGGCCTTCAGATGAATCGCTCTTGTGTAAACACACCAAAAGGCAAACATAGCCTTTGAATAGTCGACATCCCCTGTCACGGTAACTCTTGATATCGAAGGGCACCGCAAAGTCTACCCCGGTATTGGTGAACGCGCGGGTAAAAGTAGTACGTTCGCAGGGAAGGGTACCATATATTGGGACTGCGCCTGCTTTCGGTGAATAATGCAGGTTTTGCAATTGTGGATGATGGCTCTAATCATGGTCTTGACATTCGGTATCCAATATTGGGTTCGGATAAGACGGAGTATGAGCTGGTCCTCGCCATGAAGGGAATCATGATGAATCATCATGACTGTAGGCGAGACAGTCTGCAATTGTAAGGCAAGACGACCGGATGACGCTCGTTATATGACAAATCTTTTGATGCCCCTAGACGCCCCACTGTTCTAATAATATCATCTTTGTCGAGGTATGGGTTGAGTGACAGTATTTCACTCTTTCGATCAATAGATCCCCTAATTTTCAATTTTAAGTATTCTTTACCGTAGAATCCGTTTTGACATACTTTGATTACGACTGAGTCGTTGCCTTAATTTCATCGCCTGAGATTATGCGCGACTTTTCGTGGAACGAGACTTTTGTTCTTGGGTGAGTTCTTTTATAAATCTCCTAACTTAGGATATCACTTTCAAAGCCCTGGGTACAATTGAGAATCGGTCAAGGATATCCATTTGATCTACCCTTGTCGTGGCTAATGATTGTGCCCTCTTTTCCTCAACGGACGTGTTGTAATCACTTTCTTGTGCTGGCCATTGGGAAGTGTCTTCTTGCAGCCAGAAGGCCCTGCCACCACAACGAATTGTTGACCAACTCAGACGGAGGTAATCCTCTACTGCCAAATCTGATGGATTTGACTGCGAGTTCGCGCGAAGCCAGTCCTTATTTCCGACCATGTCGATGATCTTGGTGATCCGACGTGCGACGAAAGTGGACCAGGAATAGGGCGGTTTTCCTTATCCATGCGAGCACTATAGTTGAATACGTCCATAGACGTAGTTTTATGGGTCCCATTCTGATGTTCCTAAAAATGGATTCGGTTATTTCTAGACGTGGAAGTGATATAGTCTTCCTGGGGCTACTCGAGTTTTGGCTAGCAAGAGATTTTGGAAAATGTATCGTCGCTTTTTACGCGCATGTAGACTGCTGCTGCATTTGCCTTTTCCGATGTATCGCAAAAGCCATGTATTTCGATGTAGTCCTCTGGCGTAAAATTGACATATCGCGGCATCATAATGTTGTCTATCTCGTGGTACTGTTCGGTGAAATTTTTCCAACGTTCCAATGTACTAGTCGATACTGGTTCGTCCCAAGCTGTGCTCTCTATCCATATATTCTGCATGAGTATTTTCGCCACGATGACCATTGTGCAAGCCATCCTAAGGGGTCGAAAGTTTGGCGATTTCCGATAGTATTATTCGTTTCGTATATTTTCAGGGGTTTCCAACGCGCCTGATTTAAAATAGAAGATATCGGAATGGGCATTCCATCGAATGCCTAATGCCTTGACTGAGCTGGTATCTTCGAATGCCAGGAATTTTCACTGAACAGATGTGCTGTAAGTATATCCTTAAGAATTTCCCCTGAATTTGACTTCCATTTGCGTAGTGGAAGCCCGCCGAGTGTAGAACTTGACGAATTTCATCTCTTGCTTTAATGGTTCATGTGATTGTGTGTCCACCCGCTAACACGTATTCTACATACATGCATTCCCTCAGTATGCTAGCCGCTGTAGGGTGTAATGACTACATCTTCCGCCAGTTGTAGGAGCGGTCTTATCGCCACATATGGAGCGCAGTTCGCTTCAAAGGTGACAGTCTTTAACTCGTAAAGGCTTATAGGGTCGTTCGAGGGGTTCGATAGACATCCGTTGAAATTTGGTGTGATTTTCATTCACCCAAATTTGCCTATACATCTTTTCTATGTCACTATTAAGGACAACGCGGTACAGTCTCCATGTAGAATTAAAATGGGCATGTCTGCTTGGAGTACCGGAACTGGGTGAGTATGTCGTTTAGACTAATTCCATTTGCCGTCGGACTTGACACGTTGAAGACGACGCGCACCTTGGTAGTGGTACTTTCCGCCTTTACACGGCGTGATGGGGCAGGAAATAATTATCCGAATCGTCGGGTGGATATTGGTTTTGATTTTTCGCATATGTCCGAGCGTTTTCGTATTCTGACAGCACTCGAACATACTCTTTGCCTAAATATGGGTTTTTAGTAATCGCCCTCATTCCTGGAGAATTGTGAACATGCGCGCCTCATGACGGTCCTAAATTAATATTCGCAGGGTAATCCTGCCTGAATAGTAGTGAAACTATATATCTTCCATTTTCATCACGTCTTGTTGTGTCTTTAAATATTGTTCATATACCTTTCTTTTTCATTAAGCATTTCATTTTTGGGCATATTTTCTACGTCCCGGAAAGCGTTTATTAATTTTCTCCTCTTTGTAGAATGATATAATGCTCTTCGTTGGGCTCGGTGCTTCGATGCGACCGCTAGTATCCAACCGAACACTGTCTCTTGGGCTAAAAGTGTTTTAGTACATCTTTTTCAGACCGCTCAGACGTAGAGCTTCTTGTCTGCCAAAACAAAGTCTGGAATGCCTGCATAGTCATGGCGTTGATATGGCAGGATGGAGGATTCCCAGCGAGTTTTGGCTAGGACTTGAAGGTGCATTTTCCTCGCTGGCAATTGATTCTGCGTTTCATTCTTCAGTTATAAAGGAACATTCAGACCCTGAATCAATTAATGCCCGCGCGGAGAAGTCGGTACCATTATGTGAATGTGTACGCGAGCAGTTCCTTATAGCACACCTGTGCTGGAATTGGCATGACAGGATTTTACGTTCTGGTTCGCAGATTGTCGCGCCTGTGCCGAAGTTGTTGGGATATTATCCGCATCTATGAAAGTATTGCGCACCGCAGCTTGCTGAGATGTATCCGCATGCAGGAGCGTGTTGTGACGAGAGTGGCATTTGGAACAGTCGTTGGGACTGGTGGACTTCGTCACTGTGTGTCCTGGGGATAAACAATTCAGGCAGCCACATGTGGATTTTATGAATTTAATCCTTTCTACCGGGATAACTCGGAAAAGCGTGAATAGTTTGCTTAGATACTGTTGCTTGAAAAGCGCCAAGTCTTTTTGTAGGGGTTTCTATCGATTGTCGCGACGCATTTGATTTTTGCACTTTCGAAGTGGCATGCCCTGTAAAACCAGACACTGTTTCAAGTGTCTGAATCAATTGGACAGGATTTATCCATATCCTCTCACTTGGATATGTCCATTTTATGGTCTATATTTGCTTCCATAGAGCCAGCGTGCTCTCAGGTAACTCGGTTGAGCAGAGATAGGTCAGGATTGCATCCCACTTGGAAGTGTCAATTTTGTGGCATTTGAGGGATGAAATACAATTACTTAAATCATTTTGTAGCTTTTTATTAAACTGCCGCACTCACTTTCTACCTTTTTTAAGTTAAATAAAATTTGTAGTTGTGTGTTTACTAAGATACGTTTGTTCTCGTATCTTTCACAGGCACATAATTCTTTCCAGGCGCGATCTCGAAAATCGCGTCATTTGTGATGAGGGCAATTTTTTTAGCGATGCATGGCGTTTGACTCAGGCCCTTGCGAGAATTGTCGTGGGCAGGTAGACAGCTATCATTTTGGTCAGGGTGCATCACTTTTATACGTCATTCTCTGTTGTGCCTAGATTCTGAAGCAGCGTAAAGGATGCTAAAGCCTACTTACGAGGATTTCCACGAAATTCTCAGTGTATCACTGATTTACGCAATCTTAATGTCCTGTAATGAATTTCGTGAAGGAGGTCAGAAAATATATCTCCTCAGACTATCGAATCTGACGATTTAGTGCACTTCCACGCGTATTGCTCTTAGAAAAAAGTAGTACACGTAGATACACTCTCCGTACCTCTATGAAACTCTTGTCGAACAAACGCATATATACACTGTGTGTTACCCACAAACGTCGAAATAGTATCATCGCATACATATCATGCCATAGCTGCAATATAGATTGGGCGCCAAGGAATCGGTCATAGTTTGCTCTAATGTTCGGAGTAGGATCAACAAACAACTTTTGGCGGTCAACTATGAGTGGAACTCGGCTTAGAAATACCTAGCCATTTGTGCATGGTGTCGGATTTACTTGAACGCTTAGATTGTGAAGATTTGGTCAATGCAAGTTCATTGTAGCGACACCAAGAAAGTACAGTGTTCGCATTCAATAAGATGTATCACACATCCCAAAATAAGTAGCTATTATCGCTCTATGTCATGGACTACCTTTATTTCCTACTAGCACTGTTGTAATATTGTAAGTCAAAAGTGATAGTATGCACATTATTTTATTTGTGGATTTTGTTCTATAATTAGAACATATACTTGAAATAAAGGGTCCATTACTTGTTACTCTATTTTGAGCGATTATCTTGTATGAATTTGCCAACATTTTATATAAGTCTATATATAATAAAATTCTTGTGGTGTGCCAGCGGCGTTAGAGGCCATAACTCCTCCGAAACAGCTAAACCTGATTCTCATGTGATGTAGCATATTGTGGTAGGACATAGGAGCAACCGGCCGCAACGTCTACCTTTTTTCGCTATGTGCTAGTGTGTTATGATAGTACATAACAAGTTTGAACAAGTGTGAACATCAGATAATGATAGATACAAGAGCGACAACAATGTAGAGTTATGATCACTGACCGCACATCTGAAAGCTAGAGCATACAATGATTAATACATACTCGGACATTAGTTCACCGAGAGTGGTTGTTATTATCGCAAATGTATACATGCGCTGCGGTAGAGACGACCATTACAGTTGAAAAACAGAAAAGCGCGTAACAATTGATGCATAAACATTAAAATTACATTTAACAGAAAAACCAGTGACGAGATTGTGCAATAATAATTATAGACTAACGCGATATATGGCTACAACGGAGATGCTATACGAGGACAACAGGCACGATGATCTACTCACAGTATCTACGTGATCGGTAACGGGATATAAAACCCCAAATAATCTAGCAAACTTGAGTGCAGACGGTTGGACAGATGGAGCAGCCCCTCCGATAAATATACAGAATTGCATCAGTGGACAAACATAAACAATGGTAGTAAGACGTGACAGAGTTGTGTGTATTGTCTGCATATAGCATTTAGGTGAGCTCTGTGTCTAGAAATATACAATCAATCGTGTTAGGACTAACCGACATAGTAGAACAGTGAGAAACACTTATAATCAAAGAAGTAGGCAGTAAATTCGAGGAGTACTTTGTTCCAGAATTAAATAAATTGAAAGTGTTAGTTCGCGGAAAATCTGTTTTTTAGGCGCAGATACATCAAGAGGCTCTCTGAGAGAATCATTCCGAGCACATATGTATACAAGTTTAAGAAAGTTAGTACATGACTGATACATATTTGTGTGGTCACTATCAAAAAGACAGGCTATAATAAGTGAGATCGAATTGATGAGATCTGCATACAGATGATAAACACTGTCAAGAGAAGATTGATTACGTGAATTGAGGAATCTGACATTGAAAAAACTATAAAAATTTGTAAAGTGCGGAATTATCAGTAGCAGCGAAGTTAGCACAGTGTGATGACGTGAACAACAATCGCCAGCATAGACAAGCAGAGTACGACGGAAGCATATAGAGTGGAATGAGTAACAACAACAAATTGCACATACACGCGAAAGCAAAAGCGAGCATAACGAACGCAACAGCTAAACGAGAGCGAGGTGAAGCAAAAGCACGGTAGTATGACTAACGTGGCAGCTCTTAATCACGCTCTGCAGTAAAAACAAAGTCAATTGCAAAACAACACACTGGCTTATACATAGTGAATTTATAACAATATTGTGGAAATATAGCACTTAATGTGCACACTGGCGGATAAAGACGTCTAGACTGAGCAACCCTAAGTCATGCAGAGGATCCAAACAATGGTATAAGTGTATAAAATGTGAGTGTGTGGCTACACACGGATGCCTTATGACACTATCAGCTTGTTTATATGCAAACAGACAAATTAAATTGTCAACAGTGACGCGCATTTGTGAAAATTTTGAATCAATTATACATAGTGAGTCTTAAAAGCTAAATATGTTGCATACAGAGTGCAGGTGTTAGAAATCAGCGTAGTATAGGTAGAAAACAAAAAGAAATTTACTTAAATAGGCTACACAGTGAGTGATATACAACAATGAGTCACAGCGCCTAGCTGCACTCGGCATTTGGTGATTCGGTGCCACACGTATCATTGTTCCGTCGAAAATGATTTCACTGTGACGTTCAAAACACTGAGCCAAAAAACATCATTAAAGAGATAGGCTCCAAGCCTTATATTTAAATATGAATCCCTCGCGAAAGATTCTTCGAAGAGCCTTTGCAAATCTTAAATGAGGAAAATTTAGATGTTGCTCCAGCGCGTTTTCTTTCTAGGAGAAGGCATCTCCCGTGGATATAAAATCAATTTCCACTGGTTTTTAAATCCATTTTGGTTTGGAGCAGCAGATTCCAAAGGCTTCGGAAGCAATTTCGACATACGACGAGATCGTGTTCGATATGAATATTGACAGACTTCCACTGTACCGCAGTTCCAAAGCACAGTTGTGGCCGGTTTTGGTGAAAGTGGTGAACATACCAAATATCTCAGTTTTCCCTATTGGTGTGTATCTGGGTAAAGCCAAGCCAGACTGTATCCATAGTTTTCTTGCGGACGTGGTTAGTGAACTTAAAGATTTGTTAGAAAATGGGTTTGTTATTCAAAATAAATCGATTAAAATTAAAATCAGAGCCATCGTTTGTGATGCGCCCGCTAAGGCCTTCGTTTGTGGAATTCCTGGCCACACTTCTTCTCATGGATTGGGGTAACACTCAGTCAATCAGAGTCGAGTAAAGGGTGCCCAAAAAAACCCCTACTGAATAAATAACACGATAATTTATGTGT